>JAOTQJ010037185.1:0-15487 GCA_025642045.1 Solanum sejunctum
GTTTTCATTTATTTAGAGGCTTTGTAGACTATGTAAAGTAAAGTGTGGTCATGCCTCGTACTTTAAATGTCGTTCCCCAATAGCCTAGTCATATACAGTTCCTTTTGAGTTGTTATCACTGTTTATCTGGTTTAAGGCATGTCAAAGGTAGAAATCTCTTATAATATATATAGAAAGCACATAGACACACATAGATACAGGTTGGTTCTCCCGAGCCTTATTGGTAATGGGTGCCAGTCTACCCTAACAGGACTTTGGAGCGTGACACATAGGACTTAACGGGGGCCAAGAAAAGCAACCGGGCTCACCCTTATAGTAAAAGTATACCAAAAAGAAGGATAGTCTTTAATGAACATCTTAAGAATATATATATTGTCCTCACACACAAGGACTCACCAACTAGCTAGAATGGATACCACTAGCCACGTAGAGGATGATGATCACCAAATGGAGCTCTAGTTCCTATATGGTGATATTATGTAGGCAAGAGTAGGCATTAGTAGGTTTGAATATACTAAGTATATAGGATGTAATGCAACAAAACATAGACATCATAATCAAAACGCATAACAATAGGCAATGGCATAATATAACAATATTGCATGTATGATCAATGCTTAAGAAAAACATGATTAAGTAACTATGCTTATATAGGATAGCATATGTGTAGAAAAGACCAAGCTAGATTTTCAAAGTACATACCCCTTGGTAGGTTGGTGATGATGTCATCCCATCACCTAGGTGCCAAGGTACAAACCCCTTCATAGGTTACCAAAGTACAAACCCCTTGATAGATTAGTGATAATGCCGCCCCATCACCCTGGTGCGAAGGTGCAAACCCCTTGATAGTTTACAAAGGTATAAATCCCTTGATAGGTTAGTGATGATGCCTCTCTATCACCCTGGTGCCAAGGTACAAACCCCTTGATAGGTTAGAGAATGGTCACACCCTACCTCCTATGGTTATTGAGGCATACCCCTCAATTGGCTATGGTCAATCCAACACTATATAGAGAGATATAATACACATAATTTCCTTTTATCATCATTATAACATCATATACACACTCTTCTTTCATCATAATAACATCATTCATAACATAAGACATACTTTGGACCTTTAATTCCTCAAGAAACCATAACCAGACATTTTACCAAACACTTATCTGGTGTGAAATGCTAGTATAAGACCATGCATTTTAGAGACGAAATCATCCAAGTAAATCCATTGTAAAACTATCAACCAATACCTTGCAACACAATCAAGCAATATACATCAAAACCCCTCGTCAAATCTTACAATAGATCCAAGATTTATAACTCAAAACATGGCAAAATAGTCACAACTTTAAAGAGCTTTAAAATAGTTATATACATGTTCATACTAACAAACCCATTTGTAAAATTAACTTTAAATCATGCAATATTAATTAAAATAGGGTTTAGACACCATGGGTGGAAAGACCCAATGGTTCAACATCACATACCTTAGGTCTAGAGTTAGGGACCATGCAATATTAATTAAAATAGGGTTTAAAAACCATGGGTAGAAGGACCTAATGGTTCAACACCACATACCTTAGGTCTAGAGTTGCTTCGAAAGAATGGAGGCTTGGAAATTATCTTTGAATCCAATCTTGTTCTTGGGTTTCCTTGAAATTGAATTGGGGCTTGATAGAGGCTTTTAAGAGAGTTGAGAGTGTACTTGAGATGAGAGAAGTATTATCCTCTGGAACCTTTTTTAGGTCTTTTAGGAAGGTTAAGATAGCATTGGAAGTCTAAAAAGGTCAATAGAATAATTAAAATTTACAAAAAATACCATTAGTGAATGGATAGAAAAATTGGCAAAGTGTCATCTCACTGGAGACTTCACTAGCCGTGTGGCATTCCACAGGTCATGTGGAGCGCCCATAAGACAAGACTTAGATAGAAAAATGGAGTTGGAACACTTGAGAAAAAGTTAGCGTCGACGTCACTTTGACGGCCACTTTCATGGACCATGTAGTGTTACACAGACCATTTACTGGTCCATCCCACCTTATTTAGACAAAAAAATGTTGCAGGCCAGCATGTCCTAAGTGCCATGGCCTATACCCCTTCATACGATCCATACAAGGCAGTCGTGGCCCATGCCTTAGCTTCCAATGCCACCCACGCCTAGCCAAGCCTCCTAAAACACCTCCACACCCCTCCTCATGACCAGTGGTGAGTCACACGAATTATGCCACTTGTCATGAACCAAGACTTAGCCTCGCAACTCTATTTTCCAGCGCCAAACATTTTTGGCAACCTGTACAAGGCCACATTGCTTGTATGGGTGCCCATTGGGCTTTACTACACGGAAGGGTCTCATGAAAATGATCATAACTCCTTCATCTGACATCGAAATGAGGTGAAACCAAGTGCATTGCAAAGCTAACTCAAAGGTATTTCATTTGACATATTGTGAGCCACCTATTTCCAAATGGGACAAGATTTATACTTGTTTAAAGTTGACCCTTATATGAAACAATACCCAAAACTCAACTTAAGGTAAGTCCTGAACTCATTTAGGTACTAGGAGTCTCCCATGAATCTAATACAACCCCAACCTAACCAAATGAGGCTTGAACATTAATATACAAGAGCATAAAGTTATGACGTGTCACTGATTTTCTCTAAGATGCTTGTTATAGTGTATGTTTGAGATAAGATGTTGATTTGTGAGCAATTGATGTTATGGAGAAGGTACAAGTGCCTTTTAGGTTAGATGAGTGAGATGAGGATAATATAATAGATAAGAAAAAATTAGAGATATATATCGATGATTGTGTAAAGATGTGTGAAGCTCTAAGTTATGATTGCTATAGAAATCTAGACAGTATATTTGAGTTGTCAATGTGGAGAAGGCTGTTGTAGGTAATCTTTTTCATCACAAATAGCAAAGTCAATTGGCGCTTATAGATGGATGATGATTAGTTTTCTATAATAGTCTAATCCTTATACAAATGAGTTTGTGGGGGCATAGAAGTTGAGTGTCTATAGGCAAAAAAGAGAAGGTTAGATTATAAGAGTTGTGGGAAGTGGTTATGTACTCCATCGAAATAACAAATATAGAGAGGTTTCTATAGAGACAGGAAGGAGATAAGAGCAATATCGTTGAAAAGAGCCTAAGTAGCTAGTTATATATATGCGATTATAGCATAACAGAAGTGTTTAAGATATTCTTGTGGGTAGTGACTCCTTGACCAAGTAGAGTTACATACTTATAGCCAAGTAGAGGAAATTGATTCCTAAATTTAGAAAGAAGACCTTGAGAGCTAAGAGGGAGATGATGAAGTGGTAAACTAGA
Source organism: Solanum sejunctum (assembly GCA_025642045.1). Classification (NCBI taxonomy): domain Eukaryota; kingdom Viridiplantae; phylum Streptophyta; class Magnoliopsida; order Solanales; family Solanaceae; genus Solanum; species Solanum sejunctum. The sequence goes on from JAOTQJ010037185.1 coordinate 3,332, forward strand.
GTAGATCTTGAGTCTTTGATAGTGATAGGTTGATCAAGATGAGATATCAGCTCTTTTCCATCTCATACACTTTTTACCCTTTAGTTAAGGTGATACTATATTCCCTTCGGGTGTATGACTGTCTTACCTATGGCCTAGTCCCATGCATATCATATTGATTCCCATTTATGCTGAGTTTTGAGAATGAGAAGTAATGAATTCATTCATTAATCTTGATCTTACCCCATGAATCTAAGAGTCCCTAGTCTATGCTGAATAAGATGTGACCTGAGTTTTACACTACGTATTGTCTGTGAACTTAGAACGAATTTTGATAGACGAAAAATATTATACTTCAATATAAATATCTTCAGATAAGATTTTTCAATTGAATCGTGGTAATGATCTCCGTTCCAAGCCTTTTGAGTAATGCGCTTTCTAGTTTAGATAGAAGTATGGTTGACAATAGATGAGTTATGAGTGATGGGAGAGAATGAGTGCTACTGAATTATGATAATGGAGTTGAATTACTATCTTAGAATTGATGTTTCTTTTGCATACGTAAGTATGCAAGTCTTTCATAGTATTCATGCCTAAAAATAATGTTGGATATAAGGTTTAAAATTTTTAGATATTGAGTTTGAAGTCTATTCTAGTATCTGAGTATTTGAGTTCTTGATGGTATTCATGCTTATTTTGTATGGAGAGGTAGTAGTTATGATTTCATCAAAAGGGGATATGATAAGTTCCTCTAGGTTCGAATAGTGATGCAAATAATACTTGACGGAGGATGAGGGTAGATGAGAAGGAGTCAATGTATCTTTATTATGACATTAGTATGGTACTTGTTCCATATAGGGATAGAGATAGCAAGGAGGGGAGAGATGAGATGTTATGATGTCCACAAGATAGGTAAGAGGGTGATGATGTGTCTTTGAGTGGGAGCACATTGAATGATGGAAGTAGAAGTGTTAAGTAGGCTTGAAGATTCTAAGATATAGTTGAAATAGTTAGAGTGATAGTCTTGAATGCGTGGTTGTTAATGTGTGAGTATGATGATAGACTATTGAAGACTTTGTGATGAGGGTTACCAGTACAGATAGGGGTTAGTGAAGAGGACTAGGTATCTCTTAAGGAAAGTTCCTAAAAAAGTATAGAGTTGAGTATTGAGGGTTAGCCTTGTATAGATATGATCATCTTTGCAATAGCACCTTGAGACCCAGAGGTAGGCTTGAATGAAATAAGAGGATATGGATAGGTAGAGAATTGAGTAGGAGCTATAAGCTTAATTTGATGGCATAGAGTGTCATAAAAAGGGAGCACAATTAATATGAGGAACTAAGTTTGAGAGTGTCCTTAGAATCTTGCATATCACGATGGTCTCATTCAAGATTAGAGTTGATTACCTCCTTCTTGAGTCTAAACAATTAATTGATGGGGTGTTTGAATTATTCAAATTGCTCAAGTTTTGATGTCCCCTTCCTACCTGTCGGTGAGGATGTCTAAGGTGTAGCATGAGAACCTTATAATATAGATTGTAGGATTGTGACTAACTTACGAGATAGTAGAAGAACACTTGGAGCTAAGCTTAACTGTGGTGAGAGTATGCAGTAAAACTTAGGCCTTCATGAGAGTTATGAGCTACAAGTGATGATGCCCTCTAATGAAGTAAAGAAGACTCCAGATGTGGTGACTGGTACATTAAAAGTGTTTGATTTTAATGCTTATGGTTTGTTTGATTCAGGTGCAAATTTATCTTTTGTGACTCCTCTATTGGCTGTTAAGTTTGGTTTGGAACTTGAAATCTTAAGGGATACCTTTTAAATTTATACTCCTATGGGTGTGTCTATTGTTGCCCAAAGAGTATTGGGTTTGTCATGTCTCTGTCTTGCATAAAGTCCTTCTGTGTGATTTTGTGGAACTTGAGATGTTTGATTTTAATGTTATTCTAGAGATAGATTGGTTGCATGCTTCATATGTCTCTATAGATTGTAGAACCTAAAAAGTCAAATTTCAATTTCTAGATGAGTTCGTTCTTTAATGAAATAGTAGTGATTCAGCTATTAAAGGCTGGTTTATTTCCTATCTCAAATCCCTAAAGATTATTTTTAATGGGTGCATTATCATATTGTGAGGGTTAGAGGGTTGGAGTCTGAGTCACCTACTCTTGAGTTGATTTTGGTGGTTAATGAATTTTGGATGTTTAATCCAAAGATTTGCCTAGTATTCCTCCCAAAATAGAAGTAGACTTTGGGATAAACCTCCTTCCAGATACTCAACCTATTTCTATTCCTCCTTATTGCGTGGAACCGGCTGAACTAAAAGAGTTAAAGGATCAGTTGAAGGACTCATTGGAGAAAGTCTATATTAGGCTAAGTATATCGCCATGGGGTGCTCTAGTGTTATTCATGAGGAAGAAAGTTGGGTCACTTCGGATGTCCAATGACTATTGGCAATTGAATAAAATGATCATCAAGAACAAACATTCGTTGCCAGGAATCGATGACCTATTTGATAAACTTCAAGGACCTACCCATATCTCAATGATTAACCTCCATTCGAGTTATCATCAATTGAGGGTTAGAGAGTATGATATTCCCAAACGCAACTTTTTGAACTAGATATAAGGATTTTGAATTTGCGGTGATGTCATTTCATTTGACTAATGCTCCAACTATGTTTATGGATCTCATGAATCGGGTGTTCAAGCTAATTCTAGATAGTTTTATGGTTGTCTTCATTGATGATATTCTGATTTATTCCTAAAGTTAGCATGAACATATGGATCACTTGAGGTTGGTTTTTAATATTCTGAGGGAGAAGAAATTTTTTGCCAAGTTTAATAAATGCGAGTTTTGGTTTGGTGAAGTGGCTTTTCTTGGTCATGTGGTGTCCGGTGATGTCATTAAGGTTGACCCAAAGAAGACTAAGGCCATGAAAAATTAGACTAGACCATTGGCTCCTTCGGTTATTCGAAGTTTCCTTGGGTTGGCTAGGTATTATAGGAGATTTGTTGAAGGTTTCTCATCCATTGTATCTCCATTAACTAAGTTGACTCAAAATAAGTCCAAGTTTATATGGTCATATAGGTGTTAGAAGAGTTTTCAGACTTTAAAGGATCAACTAACATCGACTCTTATTCTGATTTTACTAGATGGTTTAGATGGGTTTGTGGTGTGTTCTGATGCTTCTCGGATTGGGTTGGGTTGTGTGCTCATGCGACATAGTAAGGTGATAGCTTATGTATCAAGGTAACTGAAGGAGCATGAACAAAATTATTCGACTCATGATCTTGAGTTAGCGGCTGTAGTGTTTACTTTGATTTGGAGGCATTATTATTATGGGGTTTTTGTTGATGTGTAAACCGATAACGAGAGCTTTCAATATATGTTCACCTAAAGAGAACTTAATTTGAGGCAAAAAAGGTGGTTTGAACTTCTTAAAGATTATGAAATGAGTGTTCAATATCTTCTCGACAAGGCAAATGTTGTAGCCAATGCTCTTAGTAGTCTATCTATGAGAAGTTAGCCCATATTGATGAAGCGAAGAAAGAATTGATAACATATGTTCACTGTTTAGCTAGATTAGGTATTAAATTTGATGACTCCAATAATGGTGACATTTATATTCAAAATGGGGCTGAGTCTTCTGTGGTTGCTAATGTCAAGGCAAAACAAGACTTGGACATATCTTTGGTCTTAGTGCTAATATATTTTGACCGATGACAAATTGTAGGAAGACATCAAAAAGCAAACAATTCAGCTAAAGTACGACATGGAAAAATCTATCAAGAAAATCTAGTTGGAGGCACCAAGAGTATAATTATTGGAAGAAATCAATCTAACACTAAGCAAGAAAGGAAAGCAAATGTGGAAAAGCAATCAAGCATATTTTGACTGGAAAGAATAAATCAAATATCAAGTGGGAAAGGAAACTAATCTGGAAAATCTATCAAGCATCTTTGGTTTGGAGAGATTCAATCAAGAGAAGGTCTTAATGTTGCAAGCATCCGTAAGATTGGAAAAATCTGAAAAAATTATACTACTACCTTCTTTAAAAGCCTTATTCTTGGAAAAAGAATCAATTAGACAATAGGTAGATTAGAAAGATCAATTTTGTTAGTGCTAAAATTGTATTGAATGAAGACTGCTCATAGGTAATGCATCAAAAAGGAAACATATCTTTACAAGGAATAAAAATAAGCAAGATCTGGCAGATTCAAGTCCCAAAAGAAAAAAAGTGCATCTTCAGGAGGTAGAATCTGGGCACAAAATGAAGAATATAAGTTATTAAAGTTTTAGTAAATCAATCACATATTTGACATAAGATCACTACCTTGAAAAGAATTCAAAATTAACGAAAATATTGGTTAAAGATTTAGCAAATCAATCAGAAGATTAGTACCAAGAAAAGATCCAAGATTGAAGACAATTATATTCATAAAAGATCTGGATTAGGATCTAAAAAGGAAAAAAGATTTGATCTGGTTGCCTACCTGAAAAGCCTTACCTTATTCTCAGAAAGAGGATCCATCAACTCCCTTGGGATGCCATCTCTTCCACATAAAAGGAGGCATCTATGATATCTCGAGACTCATATAAGCTTACTACATTTCAAGCTTTTTTTCAATACTCTTTATATTTAGAAAATCATTGTAATCTTTAGAGTTGTTACTATGAAAGAAAAAGAGAGAGAAAAGAAGAAAAAATTGAAAGAGAGGTCTGCATCAATAGAAAAAGAAAAACAAAAAAAAGAGGAAAAATTTGAGTGTAGTATTAAGTTGGAATTCTTATAATGACTATTCTACCAAACACTTGAAGAGATATCCCTTGCAACCCAAGGGGACTGGACCTTGGATTCACATTGAATTCAAACCAATATCAAAATATTCAGTGTTGAATTTTCATTTGATGCACTTTAATTTTCTGCTTACTTATATAATTGCATTAGTTGACTACCGCGTATACTAGTTGACTATCTAAATATAGGCTTATGCTAAATAAAAAAGAAGAAAATTCAATTCACCCCCTTCTTGCACTTTCAATTGGTATCAGAGTCTGGTCTCATAATATTTTTCTGTCTAACCATAGGTGAGAAAAAGATCATGGCAAATCAAAATCAAACCATTGGTGCACTATTTCAAGAGTGAATTTCAAATCAGACCTCCTTATTTTAATGGAAATCATTTCTCAAATTGGAAAATCAGAATGGAGACCTTCGTCAAGTCCTATGATGCGAAAGTTTGGAGGGTGATCAAAGTTGGTGACATTCCCATCCCCACAACCACACCAACAAATGGAAGTACATCAAGCTCAGAAGGAAGTCAAGTTCCTGTTATTTTTAGTTTGGAAAACTACACTGATGAACAAATAGAGATTATTCAGATAAATTTTAAGGCCAAAAATATCCTCTACAATGCCATCAGTGGGGAAGAATATGAAAATATCTCCAGCTGCAAAACTGCTAAAAAGATGCTGGACAAATTAGAGGTCACTTATGAAGGAATTGACAAAGTAAAAGCAACCATTGTCAATCTTCTTGTTTATGAATATAAACTATTTCAGATGAAAGAAGGAGAATCAGTTAAGAGTATGTTTGCATGGCTAAGCAAAATCATTAGAGAACTTAAGGCTGAAGGAAAAGAATATGATCCCGTAGAACATATAAGGAGAGTTCTTAGAAGTTTGCTTCCTCCATGGCATACTAAGGTCGTTGCACTAGAAAGCATGGATCTAAAGAACTTAACCTATGATGAAGTACGAGGAGATATTATTGCTTTTGAGAAAACTTATCTTAACAAAAAGGAAAAAGAAGATAATAAGAAGAAATTTTTTTCTTTTAATGCAACCGATGACATTCAAGAAGATAATGATGAATTTAATGAGGATGAAATTGCACTGATCAAAACATTTGTTATAAAAACCTTTAGTTGCATAGAAATCAAAAGAGGTAAGTCAAATAACTCAAGAAATAAAAAAAATTACTAACTGTGATAGAAACGACCACAGGTGCTATGAATGTGGCAAACCTGGGATATGAAAGAAACAAAACACTTAGTAGATAGAGTGATGAAGACACATATGAATAACATCAAGATGAATTTGGTAATGTGTGTTTCATGGCTATTAGCGAATCTAATCAAGTAAACTCTGAGTTTTGAAAAAATTGTCACGATGTAAGAGCATAACTAGATCAGGCCATCACAGACCTAAAAAGATCCTTTGAGAACCTTAGAACCATTCATGATGAAAAATGAGGTTTGGAAGTCAAACTCGAAGTTGCAGTTGAAAGAGATCTTTTAGATGAAGTAAACCTTGAATTTAAAAATCTCTTAAAATGCTTGAAAATCTGTCAAATCTAATAAAGAATTTAAGTCAACTAGGTCATACCAATTGATACTCTCAAAGTGATCATAGTCTATCTGGTTTGATAAAACTAGTAAGGCTCATGTTACTATTGTGGTAAACCTGCTCATTCTTATTGTCGATGCATATTTTATCTCTCCAAACCATCAAACATAGTTTGGAAAGTCAAAAACACCTTTAACCAAAAAGGACCCAAAATCAATTGGGTACCTAAAGACAAGTAATTTTGTTTTGGAGGAATTCTGCTCAAAATTAAAAGTCAATGGTATCTTGATAGTGGATGTTCAAATCACATAACAGGCAAAAAAAATCTATTTAATTCTATTGTTGATTTTAATGGTAAAAAAAATTCAATTTGGAGATAACTCGATTGGAACTTTCATTGGTATTGGTACCTTCTTTTTTAAATGAATCTTGTGATATTACTAATATTTATCTTTTGAATGGTTTGATGGTATAATTTGCTGAGCATTAGTCAACTGTGTGATTCTGACTTGGAGTAAGATTCAAGAAAACTGGGTACATTATTAAGGATGCATCATGAAGGAAATTATCCTTAGAAGCAGGGACAAAAATGTTTTCATCCTTGACTCAGTGAAAGGATCCACAAATCATATCTATCATACATCCATTTCTGAGGATCCATGGATTTGGCACAAAAAGTTAGGCCATGCAAACATTAGATTAATTAAGAAGCTTGCAAGACTGGAATTGGTAATTTGACTGCCAAAGCTGGATTACACGAAGGATCACATCTTACACTTGTCAAATAGGTAAGCAAACAAGGAACTCCTTCCAATCAAAAGATATTATTTCTACTATGAAACATCTTCAACTTCTTCGCATAGATCTTTTTGGTCCAACTAGAAATGCTAGTATTGGTGATAAAACGTATGCCTTTGTTATTGTTGATAACTATTTTCATTTACTTGGGTTATGTTTTTAGTTAACAAAGATGATACTTTAAAGAATTTTGAGTTTTTTTTGAGAAAGTACAAAGAGAAATGGGTTACTACATTACATCTATCAGAAGTGATCATGGAGGAGAATTCAAAAGCAAAGCCTTTGAAAACTTCTATAATGAAGAACGATACTCATACAACTTTTCTGCTCCACTCTCCTCAACAAAATGGAGTTATTGAGAGGAAGAACAAAACTCTTCAAGACATGGCTAGAATAATGATATGTGAACACTCTCTTCCTCACCATTTCTGAGCAGAAGCAGTAAGTACAACCTGTCATATTCCTAACAGGTGTCTAATCAGGCCCATTCTTAATAAGATTCCATATTAACTATGGAATGAGAATAAATGAAACATTCATTACTTTCATATATTTGGCTACAAATATTTTGTTCACAGCAACGGTAAGGATAATCTAGGTAAATTTGACCCTTGTAATGATGAAGGTATCTTTCTTGGTTACTCTAACACTACTGGATCATATCAAACTTTTAACAAGTGTACTTCCTCTGTAGAAGAGTCCATACATATTGTTTTAGATGAATCTAACCTTATCCTGAGAAAAGATGTACTCTTGATGATGAAGATGCTACTAACAGTAATTTAACAACTTTAAAAGTAGTTACGGACAAGTCAACTAATATTGAAGAAAGTCAACCAGTAGCAAAATTTGTGCCTAATAAATGGAGAAATGAGCCTGACTACCCCAAAAGATTTATCATTGGTGACGCCATTAATGGAATAAGAACAAGGGCATCCAATAAAAGAAATGCCAACATTGCTCTTATATCTCAGCTTAAACCAAAGAAGGTCGAAGAAGCTCTGAAATACAATGAATAGGTAAATGCAATAAAGGAAGAGTTGGATCAATTTGAAAAGAATTAGTTCTGGACCTTAGTTTCCAAACCTGAAAAAGTCACTATCATTGGGACAAAATGAATATTTAGAAACAAGCTAAGTAAGGCTGGAGAAGTAACTAAAAATAAAGCAAGACTTGTAGCTCAACGTTTCTTTCAACAAGAAGGAGTTGACTAGAATGAGTCTTTCTCTCCTATAGCAATGTTAGATATTCGCATTCTTCTTGCTTATGCTACTTTTAAGGGTTTTAAGCTTTTCCAAATGGATGTTAAAAGTGATTTTTTAAATGGGTTTATTAAAGAAAAGGTTTTGTAAAACAACCTCCAGGATTTGAAAATCTAGATTTTTCTTACCATGTGTTTAAATTGTCAAAAGAACTTTATGGACTCAAACAAGCTCCTAGAGCTTGGTATGAGCGCCTAAGCAGATTTTTTTATCTCATGGTCTCGCACGAGGAAGCATTTACACCACTTTCTTTATTAAAAAACTTCCTCTAACAGTATTATTATTCAAATTTATATTGATGATATTATTTTTGGAAGTACTAACCCTAATTTGTGCAAAGACTGCCAGTCTTATGTAAAGTGAATTTGAAATGAGTATGATGGGTGAACTAACTTTCTTTTTAGGACGTCGTCAAATTTCTCAAATTGATCAAGGGACAGTCATCTGTCAAAGTAAGTGTGCTTTGGAACTTATGCAAAAATTTGCTATGGAAAATGCTAAAGCCATTAGCACTCCCATGAGATGCTCCATGGAATTTGGATCTTGATCCTATTGGTAAAAGTGTTGATGAATCCAAGTATAGAGGTATGATTGGGTCTTTACTTTATCTCACTGCTAGTCATCCTGGCATTATGTTTACTATGTGTAAATATGCTAATTTCTAATATGCTCCTAAGAAGTCTCATTTAATTATTGTTAAAAGAACAATTGGTCTTTGGTAAGAAAAATCTCTTTTAAGCTATGATATGAAAGATCCTTTGCTCTTAATCTTCGTGGGTTTTTAGATGCAGACTATGCAGGATATAAAGTGGATCGGAAAAGCACCAATGAGTCCTATCAATTCCTTAGAAACTCCCTAGTCTCCTGGAATAGCAAGAAACAAAATAATGTATCTATCTCTACCACTGAAGCTAAGTATCTAGTCAGTAGACTAAGTTGATCACAGGTTTTATGGATAATTCATCAGTTGAGTGATTATGATATTTCTGTTAAGCCTGCTCAATTATTTTATGATAATTCTAGCATTATTGTTTTTACTAAAAGCCCTATTTATCATTCTAGGACAAAGCATATTGATATCAAGCATCATTTTATTAGAGATCATGGTTTAAATGAAAATATTGAAATTATTTTTGTAAATTTTGAAAATGAATTAGCTAATATTTTTACAAAATCTTTGCTTGAAGAAAGATTCTATTTTCTCAAAAATTCTTTATATATTATCCCCAAATCTGATTTTGTATTTTGTTAAGGACTACTTCTACTATGGTGCTACGTAATATTGTCTAGCTTACTTCAGCATGATTATTGCCTATTATTTCTTGTTGTTCCTTTTTGTTGATGACTAAGGCGTAGAAGAAGAGGACTGAGTATTAGTCAATTAGTCGATCAGTTGACTAACACACCTTATGCAAGAATTCATCACCCTATGCAAGAACTTAGGGGGATCACCTGTACTACTAGTCGAGGGAGAAAAGTAGGAAGTCGACTATACGATTATATAGTCGGAGAAGTTGACTACATTAGTACTAGTATTGTCATCATCAAAAAAGGGGGATTGGTACTGCTAAGATATTTTAACTTATGACAGATTGCAAGAAAATATCAAAAAGAAAATAATCCAGCTAAAGCATGACATGAAAAAATCTATCAAGAAAATCAAGTTAAAGGCACTAAGACCATAAATATTGGAAGGAATCAATCTAACACTAAGCAAGAAAAGAAAACAAATTTGAAAAAGCAGTCAAGCATATTTAGACTGGAAAGAATAAATCAAATATCAAGTGAGAAAAAAAAATAATTTGTAAAATCAATCAATCATCTTTGGATTGGAGATAATCAATCAAGAGAATATCTTAATACTACAAGCATCTGGAAGATTGAAAAGATCTGAGAAGATTTTGCTACTACCTACTATAAAAGTCTTATTTTTGGAAAAAGAATCAATCAGATAATAAGTATATTAGAAAGATCAATTTTGATAGTGCTAAAATTGTATTGAATGAAGATTGATCATAGGTAATGCATCAAAAAGAAAACATATCTTCACAAAGAATAAAGACAAGCAAGATCTGGCCGATTCAAGTCACAAAAGAAAAAGTGCATGTTCAAGAGATAGAATCTCGACACAAAAGGAAGAAGATAAGTTACTAAAATTTTGGTAAATCAATTACAGATTTGACAGAAGATTACTACCATGAAAAGAATTCATGATTAATAAAAAGATTAGTTAATGATTTAGCAAATCAATCAGAAGATCAGTACAAAGAAAAGATCTAAGATTGAAGTTAATTATATCCATAAAATATCCAGATTAGGAGCTAAACAAGGAAAGAAGATCTGATTTGGCTGCCTACCTGAAAAAGCTTACCTTATTCTCAAAAAGATGATCCATCAAAGCCTCAATCCAAGGATCAACTCCCTTGGAATGCTATCTCTTCTACATAAAAGGAGGCATCTAGAATATCTCGAGACTCATACAAGCCTACTACATTTTAAGCCTTTCTTCAATACTCTTTTTTTTTGGAAAATCATTGTAATCTTTAAAGTTGTTACTGCGAAAGAAAAAGAGAGAGAAAAGAAGAAAATATTAAAAGAGAGGTTTGTATCAGCAGAAAAAGAAAAAGGAAAAAAAGAGAAAAAAATTTAGTGTAGTATTAACTTGAAATTCTTTTAATGACCATTCTATTAAATGCTTGAAGATATATCCCTTGCAACCCAAGGGGATTGGAGCTAGAATTCACATTGAATTCGAACCAGTATAAAAACATCCAGTGTTGAATCTTTTTTTATGCATTTTAATTTTTTGCTTACTTATATAATCGCTTTAGTCGACTATCTCATATACTAGTTGACTATCTGAATACAAGCTTAAGTTAAATTTAGAAAAAAGGAAAAAAATTCAATTCAGCCCCCTTCTTGCACTTTCATTTGGTTGAGTTGAAGAAGTTAGTTGCAGAAAAGAAGGCAGAGTTTTCTCCCAAGGTGGTGATGGTATTCTTTGGTATCAAGATCAGTTGTGCGTTTTAGATGTTGGTCGTCTTAGAGAGGTGATCATGAGTGATGCTCATAACTTTCATTATTCTATACAACTGGGATCCACCAATATATATCAATATTTGAGGGAGGTGGATTGGTGGCATGGTATGAAAAAAGACATAGCTAAGTTTGTATCTAAATGTTCTAATTGTCAACAACTGAAGGTAGACCATCAAAGGCCCAGTGGTTTGGCTCAAGATATTTAGATTCCTAATTGATAATGGGAAGATATAAACATGGATTTTGTGGTTGGTTTGCCCTATACTCGAAAAAAATTTGATTCTATTTGGATTATCGTTGACAGGATGACTAAATCAGCTAATTTCCTACCTGTGAAGAATAAATTTAGTGCCAAAGATTATGCAACATTGAGCATCTGAATTTGGTAAGGTCGCATGATTTTCTTATATCTATCATATTGGATCGTGACACCCAATTTACTTCTTACTTTTGGAAATTGTTCCAAAAGGGTTTGGCATAAAGGTGAAGCTAAGTACCACTATTCATCCTCAAACTGATGGACAAGCCAAGAGGATAATTCACACTTTGCAAAACATGTGGAATTCAAGAGTAATTATGATGATCATGTCACGACCCAACTCAGGGTCCGTGAATGGTGCCGATAGGACACCGCGACAACCACTTATACTAAATCTTTACTTATGACAGCTAAGGAATTTCACAAAAATTTCGACAGAGTTTCCTCTGTTTTACTGACTAACCCACCT
>JAOTQJ010037215.1:0-15485 GCA_025642045.1 Solanum sejunctum
AACTTTTGCTAGATGATCTGTCTCTTTGCCCCCATGCAAAATTTGTCTTGACCACCCTTTCCATCCTTTCTGCGATCCTTGCATATGGTTGATTTAAGAACATGCCCCCCGTAATGTTATCAACACATGCTTGACTATTTTCATCTAGGGCATGATAGAAGATTAACACCAGGGCATCATAAACAATTTTATGGTCTAGGATACTGTTCAAGCATTTTGTGAACCGCTCTATGTAGTACTAATCGAGTCACCATGAAGTTGCTCAAATTTTTTATTTGGTCTTTCAACTTGATCTTCTTCTATCTTGGGAAGTACCTTTCTAAGAAAGCCTTCTACAGCTTAGCCCAACTATTGGTTGAACTCTGCGGGAACTCAGATAGCCTATTGCCTATCAGAGATAATAGGAAAACATGAAGTCCCACAACATCTATAGATAGATTTTGTGTTCCCATCATACTCTTGTAGACAAATAGAATGTTGTATAGATGCCTATTTAAATCCTCTGATGGTAGGCCCATGAACAACCCATGTTTCTGCAGCATTAGATGCAATACATCTAAGAACACGAACATTATGTCAGCCTATAGTGGTGGTTAAACAGTAGCTCCAGCAACCTCCATAGCTATAGGATTCAAATGATATTCGTTCCATCAATAAGCTTCAGCATTGAAGTCCTATGACATTGGAGCAATGTCCTCAAGAGGAGGTGGGTTGTATTTATTTGTACACTCATTCTCATTCCAATTCAGAGCTGTATTTGCCACATTATTTATATTATCTTGGGCCATTCTTCTAAGAATTCTCTACATCTCTGGGTCAAATGGAGTCAAAGGTATGCCTCAACTTTGCGTGTTGAGCATACACTATACCTATACCCTAAAAGAAAATAAAAATAATAAAAAACATAAAGTGAGGGAAATAAGGATTAGTTCCCATACTACTTGAATTAGACAAATCTAGCCGTATTGCCCGGCAGTGGCACCAAAATCTTGATGTCACCCAAGCTACACTTTATTTTTGAGGCTAAAGCGGTCGTTGTCAAGATATATAACCTAACCAAGGTTAGGATCGAATCACACAGGGAATATGGAAGACTTAGAAGAATTTAATTGCAATTTGGGTTGATTAAACAATTTACCTCCCTAAAGGGGGGGGGGGAGTTATAATAACTAGTAAAAGTAATTATAAGCTAAAACAAGTGTTAAAACAATATGTAGAGGAACTAAGATATTGTGTTCCTCATGATTCCCTAACTTAGTATTACCAGATAACCAAATCATTTTTCAGTGTGTAGCATGCAGAACGGTAAGTTAAGTTCACCAAACACTTTGGCCCAGGTGAGGGGAAAATTGCACTATGTGATTTGGTCCTTCTTCGTAGTGTGACATTACTAACCCTTACCTATTGTCCCAGTACAACATCCCCTTGGCCAAGTTTGGTTGATTAGACGAGAAATATCGATCGAATCCTATTAATTAATCTCTTTTTCTGTTCATTACTACATTGATTCAATCAGTAACACTAGGTGTGTTCTAATATTTTCCACCATTAGAAAGAATTCAAAATGAAGAGAATTAATTAATACATGCATGCACACTTTTAAAGAATTATGAATTATTCGGTTTTACCTTGTTAGTTCTTCATGGTTCCCAGAATTCTAGTTGTGGATTTAGCTACTAATGATCAGTGTAAATGTAAAACTTATGAATTGGAATAACATAATTGAGAACTTTCACAATAGAATTAAGCACAAGAAATCTAACTCTTTAATAAGAATCACAAGATTGTAATCACCAGATGAAGTAATGTTTTACAAGTATTTCTCAAGCACTCTAATGTTCCTCTACGATTCCCTTTACATTCTCTATGAAAAATAAACTAAAAACCTTATTTATAGTCTTCAAAATACAAAATCAAAATGAATTAGGACAACTAGGTCGGCAGGCTCTACGAGGTACTTTACGGGCCATAAAGCAATTCACGGCTCGTGATCAGGCTTTCATGAACTATTGCTTCAATTCTATAACTGTCTTCTATGATAACCCTCTACAGCCATATAAGATTATATGGCCTGTAGGGGATTTCATCTAATGGAATCTCAACAAGTCCTTACTTTCTGCTCCTCAGGGTACGATACCAAGTCTACGGCTCATAAAGTCTTCTATGGCTTGTCTGTATGTTCATAAACTTAACTTCAAAAAACCACTCTTCACTTGAATTTCACATGAGACCCTCTTTATGGCTCCTAGATTACTCTACGGCCCGTAAAGGACTCGTAGATCGTCACTTTCAGCAAATTCTGTAAACTTTGCCCAAAAATAGTGTCAACCCTGAAATCTTGCAAAACAACCATCAAAACGCATCAAACCTACTAACATTGCATTGAGAACACACAAAATTTCAAGTTTTGAGTATTTTAAAAGTGCTATATTTTGACAGCACATCAGTTACCTCCACCATTATTAGATCCATTAGAGGTTGATATTCGAAGGAGAGAGTGAGCACGCAACATTCAGGATCATTGTCATCTCATTTTGATTATTTTTTAGTTTAATCCTTTGTATTTGAGATTGTCTTTTGTCGTTGTGTATATATGTATATTTATGGTCACTTCTAGGACTTGTACTCTTTGTAGTGGCTATGTACTCGTGACTTCCAGGTATTGGGAGGGATTTTATTTTATTGATGTATACAGTTTGGCTTCTTTTTTTATATGCTATATTATTCAGTTGTTTGGATTCTGCCTATACACCCATTATTATTTGTTCTGGGTTATGGACTGACTTACCTACTAGCGGAATATGGTAGGTGCCATCACTCCTCGAGCAATCAAGTCATGATAGAAAGAATCAAAATTGGTATCAAATTTGGAATTAAAAGTCGATATCTTAGAATTTTTTTATTATACAAGTGGGACAATATATTTTTTTGCTTAATCTAAGATGAGGACGTCTAAATGTTGTTGTTATCTAATAATTATTAATATGAATAAAATTATAATTTTATTATGCTAAGAATTGTTCCTATTGTACGAACCTCAACATAAAGTGAATTGAAATTATCAGTAATGAATTAAAATTTATGAGTCATGACCTTTCACTGATGACCTCTTATTTTGAGAACTACAACGAGAGACATATAATAAAACATCAGTGCTACCTAAAGACCTAATCAAATCTAAACAAAACAAAATGAAATTAATTTTAAAATATTTAATATCATGGAAAAAATAAGTTATATGTTTATTAAAAAAGATAAAAAGTTACCTTTAATTCAATCTTCCTTATTAATAATTCATAAGGCATAGAAAAACCATTATTTTTATAAAATTATTGCTAAAAAAAGGAAATTTATCATGATCCAAGCTAGGCCCTAGATGTGACACGATGATTAGGATTCCAAACGAAACTCTAATCACTTAGCATATCAAGAATACGTAAAGTATGTAAAATTAACAATAAAGGACAAAGTGGTAGGTAAGTCTCAAAATAAAGTGTAAAGCTAAAGGAAAGCTTAGGCCAAAATATATGAACTTACACATTTTATTTGTCTATACATGCCTCTACTAATCATAGCCAGGGACATAAGATATGTTCCTAGCTAACCCTCAAAGTAAACAAAAAGAGAGTCTTAAAGCAATAACATAGTTCAAAGATAGCAAGAGAACACAAGCTTAATACGTAGCCTTCAAAGCATGAGGACTTACAAATCAAGTGAACAAGCGTTCTATCTAGCCACATGAGTGATATGTAGGATGGTCACCAGTCGCTACATTATAACAAAATCCAGGCAAAAGAAGTATGCATTAGTACTTTGAATGTACCAAGTATGTGAGCAGGTAATGCAATATGTCATTGTATAATAAAGCGATGCAATAGGCCATGCTAAAACTATGTCATCATTTGAAATACCTTTTTAATATATGGAACATGTTCAATGCAAAGCTCATATGTATAGAACATAATCATTCATGATGAAGTAAAGTTCATAAACAAGAATGAGAGGAATCATAAACCTAGTGAGTGATACTAGTTGTCATAGGAAAAAAATACCTTAACATTGAGAGAGCTCCTTTTTACCTTTGTGATAAATAACATTAAATAATAGAGAGATACATCTTTAACATTGTGAGAGCTACCATTAACTTACATACATCATGGGAGCTATGACATGGCGACCCAATGTTTCCCTTACATCGAAGGAAAATGGGAGACTACTTGTCAAGGTAGACTCTATTATATCTAAGTGGATCAACTAAGATACATGAAGTACTAAGACTTTATTGATAATCCTTTTAAAGGAAAAAAATCCTCTTCTACGGATGATCCCTTTAAAGGAATCAAGCCTCTACTATAGGTCATCCTTTTATCCTATGGTAGCACGTAGTTATGGGATAATGGAATCTTAGTATGAGTCTCTTGCCTCAATTATGGGGTAGAGTCTCCATCCCAAGGTCCTCTTGATGCTATGTAAACTCTCAATAGAATAGTCATAACTATAAATCATAAGTCATAATGTTAATATCATGTGGGAAGGTCTATACTACTACCTGTCCACTATTTATAAGTCATCTATTTATGAAGTATAGTCATAAAATAACTCATTAATCTTGACTTGTGTAATGTAAGTATGGTCCTTTCATCATTATATATTCATGCTTGAGTGAGAAAACTCACCATCCTTCATACTTGACTTGAATTTTTTCATAAAATCTTATTTCATACTTTTCGTGTAACTTACTTGAATGCTTTATCAATTCATGATTACAATACATGCCTTTATCATCTAAAATTTTAAATTCATGATTATAATACATCGCTTTATCATTTGAAATTATAGAATAATGCATAAGTCTATATAAAGTCATCTTAAAATCATGTATTTGGATTGAGACCATACATAATCATGTAAGATCATCAATTGAATCATAATTTCAATGACCTATTAAGAAATTCATGTGTTCATACTTGGAATTATATAATACATCTAAGTAATAATTCATTAAAATCAAGCAATTTGAAGTTTAATCATACATAATATTGAAGAATAACATGAATCAAGATCGTTAATCAAAGTAACCCATAATCAATTTCATAAATCCTAGGTAGTGTGTAGGAGAATTTGCATAAAAATTCTTTAAATCAAGTAATTAATGACAATTCATGCATAATTAGACTAGTAATCTTAATATAAGTCATAATTTATAATTGAGAAAAATCATAAAAATCCTTAAAAGTCAATATTTTGAACTTGGTAGAAAAAAATAAGGATTTCTTTGATGTAATGATCCTAAAGGTCATTTTTGATATTTTTAATAAAATTATCATTTTACTCATCTTGACAGATGTCTAGAGTCATAATTGATTTGTTTTGAAAGTTGTTTTTCGTAAATCTTATAAAAGTTGAGTTTTTGCTAAGGAATTAAGTTTTGAAGGCTTAAGCTGTCTAATTTTGTAAATTTTGTGTCATTCGGAGATTTGATATTACACTCTGAAAAAGTTACGAAAATACCCCTATAGGAGATATTTCCCACAAAATGCATTTTTTTGGTAAATCCAGGTTGGAATCACGATTAGCATAAAAAATATATGAAAAGTGGTCTCGATGAATTTTTAGGCCAAGCGAATCAAAAGATGACTTTTGGGGCCAAAAGTCTCTTATCCCAAAGAATTTGCGACATGTCTGCATAGCAGACTTGCCTCCATATAAGTCATTTTTGCACTTTACATATAAAATGTATTCAATGAATGTGGTTTATGCGTATTTTATCATTTGTTAATAAAACATATTCATGAATGTGATTTATGTATATTTTTATCATTATTGATAAAACATGTCCACTAAATACAATTTATGTGTTTTGCACTAAAATAAACTAAAAATGACTAGGTTCGCATTGTGGATAGGGTTTACCATAGTTTAAATATTTTAATTTTAATGAGGGGAATTCTAGACTTTTTTTCATCCCTTCTTGTCATGACCAAGACTAGGGCATAGATGTGACACGACAAATGAGGAACCCTAAAGAGCCCTAAACAAGTCTCTTAGCATATCAAACATACATCCTTGATCGCGGAAGCAAAATAACAACAACAAGAGTCAAAGGGACTAAGAGACTAAGGGAAGTCTTGATATTTATAAGGCATAGAAGAGTCAAAGCTCAAACATAAGTACATCAATTGTTCCAACAACACCTCTAACATGAAAAGACACTTTCTGGGCTCACCCTCATAGTATCAAGTATTTAGCATAAAGAGATGTCAAATGTAAGAGTAGTATAGCTAGGGTACCCAAACTTGAGGACTCACTAAAGCTTATCTTTCAAAGCACTAAACTAGCCATGTGAAGGATGATCGAAAGATGCTCCAGTTTCTACATGATAACATTATGTAGGCATAGTGCGTGCATTAGTACATTTGGATGTACTAAGTATGTAGGATACAATACAACAAGATAAAACAATATAGTCAAAATGCATAGTCATAAGTAATGGATAGGTATAATATTAATATGGTATGTATGATCAATGCTTGAGGTAAAACATGCTTGTAAATCATATAATTTGTAAATATATATTATACATGTGTAGGAAGAGATCATAATCATAGATCGAGCAACTACTACTTCGAATCCATGGCATATCACCCCCTCAGTGAGATGGTCAATGTATCTACCCCTCAACATAGTAATGGGGGCACGTTACCAACCAACAAGGTGGTCAAGGTATCTATCTCTCAAAATGGTAGTACCATCATGTCACCCTTTGACAAGGTGGTAAAGGTATCTACCCCTCAATGTGGTAATACGGGCATGTCACTGGGTATCAAGGTATCTACCTCTCAACATGGTAGTACGGGCATGTCACCTCCTAACAAAGTATGGTCAACTTGCGACATAATAGATACTCTTCATGAATTCAATACATACATACAATCTCTTAATCATCATAAAGTAACTTGCCTTATAAACTATGTAATTGACCAACAATAACTCAAGAATCCTTGTCAAGACATTTTATCAAGCACTTGGCAAATGTGCAATGCTAGTTCAAAATCATACACTTCAAGAGTAAAATAATGTGAGAAAACTTAATGTAAATCAACCTACCAACTCATGATAAAACCCTCATGTAAAATACCTTGAAATCTATTATGAAATCTCATAATAGATCATAGTTTCATAGCCCAAAACATGCATAGTCATAATAGATAAACCATCTCATAGTATAAGCTTGAAGTGGATAAACATGTTTTTTCGATCAACATCTCATAAAACCCCAATATAATTTATAGTCATAATCCATAATAGGTAATACCCATAAGTAATTCAACTTGAAAACATGTGTTTTCATAAAATAGGAAGGTTGGGCACCGTGGATGAAAGGACCCAATGGTTGAAACCCACATACCTTTAGATTTGGGTTTTCCTTGATCTAAACTTTAATGAGTCTTGAAGCTTGAATGGAGTTCTTCCGATCTGAAATTATGCTTGAGACACTTGAATTTGGATGAAATATTTGGCTAAGTGTTAGAGAGAATCTTGAGTGATATAGAGTTGAAAAAAATAGCTAAGTATAGGTGTTTTTATGCATAAATGGGCATGGGGCTAAGGCCCCTATACCTTATGCCAAAATAGAAAAATTAAGAAAGTGATAACACTACTTCGCGATAGGTCCACGTCCTGGAGCCAACGTGAATGCTCACTGGAATTGAAAATTTGGCGAAAATCATTTTTCACTATGGGTCCTCTAAATTCAGGGTTATACCCATTTTTGACTCAATTTTTTTCCTTGATTATGAATATGAAGTTGGATTTTCAATATCATGCACGAATTTTGAGAGATATGAAAATTATGATTATGAGCATTTTTTAGGCACATTTCGGGGCATTTTTCGGGCATTTCAATATCTCCCCCTTCCGTAATATTCATCCTTGAATGTTACATAAGAGAAGTAATCATGATGATTTCATCCCAACATGAATGCAAAAAAATGCATTTAATTATCATTTCAAGAATTTCAACATGAATGCCAAAATCACCATAATTTTGTCAACATAAACATGAATGCATGCAAATGACATATGGGCTGAAACTTAAGACTTAAAATTAGGTAGGGGCATTAAATTAGTACCTTAGGCTCGAGTATAGTGGAAGAGATGTGGATATCACTTTATCATGTCTGGCTCGGCTTCTCATGTCGCACTTTCAACTTGTTGGTTCATCCAAAGGACCTTAAGGGAAGCTACATCTTTGTTTCTCAACTACTTCACTTGTTTATCCATAATCTCCACCAGGACATCCTCATAAGTAAACTTATCTTCTATAACACCGACAACATCCAAAGGCACTATAGCATTTGGGTTACCCACACACTTTCTCAACATGGAACATGGAAGACCGGATGAACCATGTCCTTCTCCATATGAAATTCCAAGTCATATATGGCCTTACCAATCCTCCTTAAAACTCTATAAGGACCTATAAATCTTGGGCTTAATTTCTCTTTCTTGTCAAAACAAACCACACCCTTCATAGGTGAGACTTTCAAGTAAACACAATCACCAACCTTAAACTCAAGATCTCTTCCCCTAACATCAAAATAGGACTTTTGTCTATTCTCTCCCTAATCAACCTTACCTTCTACAAGGCCTCCATGACTAAATCAAAACCTAACAAAGCCATCTACACCACTTCAAACCATCCAATTCGGGACCTATAATGCCTACTGTAAAGAGCTCCAAAAGGAGCCAATGCTTAAGTGATACTATTGTTGTAAGCAAACTTAATGAGTGGAAGATATTCATCCCAACTACCCTTAAACTCTAAAACACAAGCTCTAAGCATATCCTCAAGGGTTTGGATAGTCCTATCAGCTTTGCCATCCATTTAAATGTGAACGGCCGTGCTAAACTTTACCTTGGTAATAATACCCCTTTAGAAGGACCTCCAAAAGTGAGAAGTGAATTGAGGACCATGATCCGAAATGATAGACAAAGGCATCTTGTGCAATCTGACCAACTTATTAATATATAATCTAGCATAATCTTTGACACGATAAGTAGTTTTTCCTGGTAGGAAGTGAGCCGACATTGTTATTCTATCCACAACAACCAAAATAGAATCAAAATGCTTTCCAGTCTTGGGAAAATTAACCACAAAATTCATGTTGATTTCCTCTCACTTTCAAGTAGGGATCTCTATATCTTAGGCTAGGTCACCTGGCATTTGATGTTAAACTTTTACTTGTTGGCAATTGTGACATCCAGATCTGAACTTGACAATGTTTCTCTTCATACCACCCCACTAATACACTTCCCTCAAATCTCTTTACATAGTTGTAGAACCAGGGTGAATAGAATAGAATGAATTATAGGCCTCCTTCAAGATCAATTCTTTCAAAGAATCCACATTTGGGACACATAATCTACCTTGGTACCTATGAAACGACCCCAAAACGTGCCCAAAAATATGCCTCGGAAGTGCCCGGAATTGTAATTTCTATATATCTAAAAATCCAGTTGTTATTTCGAAAATATGACTTCATATTCTTAATCACGGACCAAAATTGACTGGGGAATGGGTCTATCCCTAATTCTAGAGCAACTGTATCAATATTCAAAAATCACAAAAATGCGATTTGGGAGGATCAACTTTAAAGGGGCATATCTCTTAGCACACAAAGAATTAGGTGGACCACGATCTAGTAAATTAAAGCTCTTTCAATTAGCTTTCCAACACACTTAGTTTCACCTCATTCCAAGTTTTGATGAAGAATTTATACCCATTTTTATAGAACTCATATATGCAAAAATGCAAGTTCCAATAAGCGACGCGGAGCAGTGTTATTTTGGTCTTGCTTTTTGTTTTTGACTTCAGTCCAAGACTTTCAAGTCTTGGGCGTAAGGGTTCCCATATTTGTGAAAATACCTATACTTAGCCTTATTTAACCCTCATATCATCCTAAATATTCTCCAATACTCACTTAAACACTTAGACTAGTATTTCTCTCAAGATTCAAGTCCCAATACCCTCTTCTGAATCTAAGGATTTTCCTTCAAGCTTTAAGTCTCCATTAAATCCTTCTTCAAGAAATTCTCCAAAGCTAAGGTGTGTGAGTTTTAGCCGTTGGGTCCTTTCGCTCATGGTGACCTAGCCTCCTTTTTACTCAATTTGCATGATTTAAAGTTGATTTTACAAATAGGTTTACTAGTATGAACATGTCTATGAACTATGTTAAAGCTATGTAAAGTTATAACTATTTTGCTATGTTTTGAGCTATAAATCTTGGATATATTGTAAGATTTGATGAGGGGTTTTGATTTATATTTGTTTGAAAGTTTTGCAAGGCGTTAATTAATGGTTTTGTAATGGATTTTCTTGCATGATTTTACCTCTAAATTGCATGGTCTTATACTACCATTTAACTTCTGCCAAGTGTTCGATAAAATATCCGATTATGGTTTCTTATGGAATTGAAGGTTCAAAGTATGATATGATATGGTTGATGTTATGATGATGTAAATAGCTTAGGTATATGATAAAATCTATACAATGTATTGCATTAGACCATGCCCAATCCAGGGGACTAAGAGGCCGAATAACCTAGATGGGAGTTTGTATTCATCAACCTAGTGAAGGGTTTATACTTCTCCACTGTGGTGAAGGGGTGGTATCATCACTAACCTAGATGGGCATTTGTAGTCATCAACCTAGTGAAGGGTTTGTACTTCTCCACTCGGGTAATGGGGTGGCATCATCACTAACCTAGTGAAGGGTTTGTACTTCACCACCTAAGTGATGGGGTGGCATCATCACCAACTTACCAACGGGTTTGTACTTTGTAAATCTAGCTTGGTCTTTTCTACAATATGATATCCTATATGAGCATGAGTTACTTAAGCATGTTTTACTTATGCATTGATCATGAATATTGTATTGTTATATTATGCCTATTGCCTATTGTTATGCATTTTGATTATGTTGCCTACCTCATGTTGCATTGAATCCTACATACTTAGTACATTCAAACATACTAACGCATACTCTTGCCTATATGATATGACAATGTAGGAACCGGAGCCCAAGTTGATCATCCTCCTCCACGTGGCTAGTCAAAAATATATAAGCTAGTTGGTTAGTCCTCCATACCGAGGATATTGGTCTATGTTTCTTATTATGTATTGATACATTCTTTTTTATTACTTATGTAGACTGTGAGGGTAAGCCCGATTGCTTTGTCTTGTCCCCCGCTCTTATCTATGTAGTAGAGGTGTTTGTTGGAAATGTTATGTATCTATAATATGAGTCTTGACTCTTGTCTCTTGAATATGATGTCATGCAAGCTTTTCCGTTAGTCCCTTTGCCCCTATTTCTACTCTTTTATGTCATTTAAATGCTTTTGCGACCAATAATGTTTAATGATAAGTTAAGAGGCTTTTTAAGGGACCCTTTGGGCTCCCCATTTGTCTTGCCACATCTAGGACCTATTTTCGATCATGAAAAACTTGGCATCAGAGCACTAGGTTTTTAGATCCTTAGAGTCTAATACACCGCGTCAATTAAAGTCTTATTCATGATTGTGTTGTGGGTAACTTCTAAAGTTTCAGAGGGAGAGGTAAAGGTTGTGTATGGCCTTATGCTAGGTGCCTAAAATATAGTAGATGCCATGATAGCCCAAGCTTGAGAGGTACTAATGCTTGTTATGGCTGTGGGGAGATGATTCATACGAATAAAGGAGTGTCCTCATAAGCGTAAAAGGGGTGACAATAGGGTGATTCATCCTAGATACCCAAAATGTGGGAGGAGACATAATGGAACATGTTTGAGGAGCACGGGTGCATGCTATGGTTATAGGGAGGTGGACCACAAGATTATTGATTGTCGACATATTCAAAAAGGATGTAAGAATGGACGACCTCGAGGAGAAGGTGGCGAAGTTGGTCAAGGGACTCAAGGAGGAGATGAAGTGCCCGATGTTACTATTGGTATGTCGAGGTTTCTTTTGATCTTTTTGTTGTGTTGTGCATGTTTATTAGGCCTGGTTTTCCACTATTTCTTCTCTATTCTTTATGGTTTCTAGTGGGGCTTCTTGTGTGCCGAAGTTGTTGAGAGGACCTTGATTGTCTATCCTTTTGTTGAGTATATGGTTGCTAGGAGGTTCATATGTATTGATTTGAATTTATATTGTATTTGGTCTTGTTTTGTGACTTGTTAGAGTTGGTATGGTAGATTTTGATGTCATTATAGGGATAAAATTATTGCATGCATATTGTGTCTTCATGGATGGTGGGACCAGTAGAGTTAGATCCCGAATCCCTAATGAGCCCATCTTTGTGTGGGAGGTTGGTAAGTGATAGCAAGAGAGGTAGGTCCATTTCATTTCTTAAGGTACAATGGATCTCTAACGCTTTGCATTTGTCATCTTGTGAGAATTGGAAGAATTGAACCTAAGTTATTTTGTTCATAGAATTGTTGTTAGTGATAGATGAGGCCTTAAATGTCCCTTTTCGATATTTTGAAGTTGGTGTAGTGTCTTTTGGATTGACTAGTACACTGGTTATGCCTATGAACCTTATGAACAAGATCTTTAGTCCATACTCGAATAAGTTTATGGTGGTTTTGGTGATGATATGATGGTTTGCTCCCTAATAAGGTAGTGCATGTGAGTCATTGAGGGTGGTACTACAAAGTTGAAGGAAGAAGGTTGGATGTTATATAGGAGAAATGAGAATTTTTGTTGTAAGAGGCTGCCTTCCTAGGTCGTGTGGTGCTGGGTGATAGCATTAAGGTGGACCCTAGTAAAACGAAGGTGATTAGATATTAGACTAAACATTGACTCCCTTGGGTGTTAGGATCTTCTAGGGTTTAACAGGCTATTACCGGAGGTTATGAAGAGGTTATCTTATATTGTCGCTTCGTAACTTAGTTGACATTAAGTAAGGCCAATGTTGTGACCAATGTTTTGAGTAGGGTGATTTGATAAATCTGAGAGTTGTTATCCCTTGTGTGATTCCTTTGTGCTAATAAGATTCATGTGTATGTCCTGGATGGTTGCATGAGTCTATTGTGGCTTGTAGGGGTCTATAAGGGTTGCCCTATGTTATTGTTGCATAAGGTCTTGTCTTGTGATCTTGGTTGGACTTAGCTTGATAGGTTGGAAGTCTTGGTGTAGTTTGGGCTACTAACATAGCATGCTTCTAATGAGTGTGGAACCCGTAAGGTTGTAATTTGATGGTGAAGGATAGTCAACCTATTCGATCAACTACAATGGGTTAGTCACTTCTCTGAGGTTGATTTGAGGTTCAGGTTTTTGTCTCAAGTATGGAGGAGGGTAGGTGATACCCCTAAGTGTCCTTTTGAGCTAGGAATGATCATTATGAATATTGGTAGAGTTGTTTGGTTGGCTTATGCACCAGTAGTGTTTGTGGGTTTCTTGAATAGGGTCTTAAAACCCTACCATGATATGTTGTGGTGGTCTCTAGTGATAAGGTATTGATCTGTTTAGAGCTTGTGAATCATTTGGGGTTAGTGTTGCAAGTCTTGAAGCATGAGAGATTGTTTGCTAATTATGATAGGTGTACATTTGAATAGCAAGAAGGTGGTTAGAATTCTTTAAGGATTATAAAATGAATGTGCATTATTTTTTTTGGTAAGGCTAATGTTGCAGTCGGTGATCTAGGTAGCCTAGCATGTGTTGTTGATGGTGGCAAGGAGGAGACTAGTGTGGACCACCGAATGGTTAAATTAGAAGTTTGGTTGAGAGAAGTTGAGCATGGTGGTGTAGTATTCTTTATGGTTCTATATCTTCTTTGGTTAAGAGTCTAGATTAAGCAATGGCTTGATTCCACCTTATTAGAGTTGGAAGTTTTAGGTGGAAAGATTGTAGAGTGGAGGTAGTCTCCCAAGGGGGTGATGGTAGTTCATCATGACAAGTGGAATAGGTATGGTTAAGGTTGGCAAATGAGTTATGGTTGTGAGTCCTTATAGGATGAAGAGAGAAGTTGGTAAGGTTGCATAAGTTTGGGGATTGCCTATCGATAGGGTTTGGTTAGTCTGGTTCTTCATGCTTCTAGGTTGATGTGATGTATTGGTGACTCTAGTGCTATATCCCTCTTTGAGATTGTGGGTGATATGGAGGACAAGTTGGCCTAGGGGAAGGTCCTGGTGGAGGTGTTGGATGGATGAGTGAAGAGGTTGATTAATGAGGAAGTGGTGTTCATTAAGGCACTCTTTTGAGTCTTGATAAACTTGGTATCAAGCCAAGGGTGTCTCCAAGGAAGCCGAAGCAGTATTATGAGAGTGATATTCATACCTCATTCACTCTATTCAAGCCTAAGATAGCAACTAGGTCCATGTGATTCTAAGTCCTATGTTTCAGCCCCTATGTCATTCATATGTATTTATGTTTAAGTTGGCAAGTTTATGATGATTTTACACTTATGTTGAGATTTTGAAATTGGTGTTTTAAATATAATGTTGCATTCTTATTGGAGCTGATTTATTTATGATCATCCTTGTCTGGTACATTTCTTTTACATTCGGAGATGAATATTCCCAAGGGGGAGATATTGAAACGACCCCAAAAAGAGCCTGAAAATGTGCCTTGAAAGTGCCCGAAATTGTAATTTCCATATATCTAAAAATTTGTTCATTATTTCATAATTCCAAATTCATATTCTTTTCCAGGGGCAAAAATGAGTGGGGAATGGGTCTAGCCTATATTTTAGCACACAAAGGGGCAACTTTAAAGGGGCAAATCTCTTAGCACACAAAGAATTGTGTGGCCAACGACCTACTAAATTAAATCAACTTGAATTTTCTATTCAACGCACTTTGTTTCACCTAATTCCGAGTTCATATGAAGAATTTATACCCATTTTTTAGAACTCATATCCGCAGAAATGCAAATTCTAGTGAGTAATTCGCATCGCTTCTGCGACTTAGAGCAATGTTATTTTGGTCATGTTTTCTCTTAACTCAGTCCAAGACTTTCACGTTTTGAGCCTAAGGGTTACTATATATGAAAATACCTATACTTAACCTTATTTCACCCTCTTATTATCCTAATCATTCCTATATACTCACTCAAACACTTAGACTAGTATTTCTCTTAAGTCTCCATTAAAGCCTTTTCCAAAAAAATCTCCAAAGCTAAGGTATGTGGGTTTTAACCATTGTGTCCTTACACCCATGGTGCCCTAGACTTCTCTTTACTCAATTTGCATGATCTAAAGTTGATTTTACAAATGGGTTTACTAGTATGAACATGTCTATGAACTGTGTTAAAGCTATGTAAAGTTGTGACTACTTTGCTATGTTTTGAGTTATAAATCATGGATATATTGTAAGATTTGATGAGGGATTTTGATGTATATTGCTTGAGGGTGTTGCAAGGCATTGATTGATGGTTTTACAATGAATTTTCTTGCATGATTTAACCTATAAATTGCATAGTCTTATACTACCATTTCATACCCGCCAAGTG
>JAOTQJ010037256.1:0-15481 GCA_025642045.1 Solanum sejunctum
TTTTTCAAAACAAATCAAAAAATATCTTTCTTTCTTTGGACCAAACATATTTGACTTGTTTTAAACAAAATAGTAGAAAAAATAAATTCCATTCCAAACCCATTATTTATTAGGTTACGCATAAATATTTTGGGGTGATATCTTTTAATTTATTTAATAAATATAAAATAAGTATTTAATTAACTTATTTTTGAAAACAAATAAAAAATTATCTTTCTTTCCTTAGACCAAACACATTCTTAGTTAAGCAATATTTTTATGTTTTATTTTGATACGTGGAATGACATATTCATTATATATTTTAGTACTTAACTGGTATAATAAAATTGCACATCTTATTTTTTTAATAAGTAAAAGTATAGGATTCAATAAAATAAGACATGTTAAAAATATTAAGACAATGTTAATAGAAACAAAAGCCATTACTTGTCAATTATATACCTACATGATAAATAAATCTTACTAGTCTTCCATCTAAAAACCTACAACAAAAAAATTCTTAAAATTGCATATTTAGTTGAGATAAAAAATTTTGGATTGATATGTTTACAGATTACATTTAGCTACATCTTTTGCCTATCAGTTACAATAATACATAAAATCATCAGCCCTTGAGAAATCAAATCTTAGGACCTCGAAAATAGGGAGAGGAGAACCTTGCAGTTCAAAACCTCCACCAACACTGTACCTGGAATTTGAATATACTATCCTTCTGTCATGCTCTAGGAGGGTACTTTTGGTGTGACCGACACTTGAAGAACCATTGCTGATTCCTAAGAGAACCACCTGGCCTCATCGTCATATCTTACTCAACAGCAGACGAATACTCAGTAAAAACATTTAAAGAAAGGACAAAAATGTCATAAATAGTTTTCAAAATAGATTAAGTTTGAAAAATGAAATACTTAAACAATTCTCTACTCTAGGTCTATGAAGCCTCTACTCTAAACATCTAGATGGTACCATGACAATTCAATGGCTACCCAACTCAAGAGGATAACAATGATAGTGAAATAAACTAAGGCTCCTTCGAATAGTAAGGAGGCTCACCAAGGCTGTAACTCAAGAACTCTGAGCCTCAACGGTGCACCTGCTGAAGTCCTCTATCTCCTATAACTACATCATGAAATGATGCAGCGCTAAGTGGCATCAGTATATAGAATGTACGGTATGTAAAATAGCTCAAGGAAACAAATAAGGCTCAAACTCAATCAAATGATTCAACTCAAGACTCAACTCCACATTTCATAACTCAACTCAAGTAAATCATGCAAGTTTTAAATTTAAAATCATGCTTTAGAAATAGACTCAGTGTTTAATGCAACTCAGTTCGTAATTTACGAATATGCTCATCTCAAGTGTTGCTTGGAAGTTTTCCTAATTGACATAACTCACCACCACTATAAGTCATAAGTGATGCGCAATGAAAAGACGTCATTGCCACGTCCGTCCTAAACTTGTAACGATAAAGGATGTCAGCCTCTCCTCTCTCTCTTTTTCTCTCTCTCTCTCTCTCGGATTCCAAGAGAGTGTCCCTCTATTAGGACATGAGCAATAAGAATTATCCTGCGCGACCATCCTACGCTAGCAACGTAGTTCTGGGGTTCTCCTCAATTACCCAACTCAGTGCTCAATACTCCTTCCAAGACTAAAATGTGCTTTTAGAAATTGACTCAAACTCATCTCTTTGACTCAGCTTAAACAAGTCAACTCAATTCTCAATAACTCAAATCAATTATTCAATAACTTAGGACCATCATTCATACAATGCAACTCAAGACTCTAACTCATATAATGCATGACTCTCACTAATTATGGTCAAGTGCATCATATCACCCAAGCTCAATACAGAAGACATAATAAATATTCTTTACATACATATATGAAATGATGCAGTGTCGAGTGATATCAGTATATAAAATATATGGTATGTAAAATAGCTCAAGGAAACAGATAAGGCTCAAACTCAATCAAACGACTAGATCAAGACTTAACTCTTCATCTCATAACTCAACTTAACTAAATCATGCAAGTTTTAAATTTGAAATCATGCTTTACAAATAGATTCGGTGTTTAATGAAACACAATTCACAAATCACGAATATGATCATTTCAAGTGTTGCTTAGAAGTTTCTCTAACTGACATAACTCTCCTACCACCATGAGTCATTGGTGATGCATAATGAAAAGATGTTGCCACGTCTGTCCTAAACTTGCCACGGTAAAGGACGTCAACCTCTCCTCTCTCTCTCGGATTATAAGAAAGTGTCCCTCTATTAGAACATGAGCCACAGGAATTATCCTGCGCGACCATCCTATGCTGACAATGTAGTTCTGAGGTGCTCCTCAATCATCCAACTCGGTGCTTAATACTCCTTCCAAGACTAAAATGTGCTCATAGAAATTGACTCAAACTCATCTCTTTAACTCATCTCAAACAAGTCAACTCAATTTCAATTACTCAACAACTCAATAACTTAGGACCATCATTCATGCAATGCAACTCAAGATTCTAACTCATATAATGCAAGACACTCACTGAATATGGTCTAGTACATCATATCACCTAGGCTCAACACAAAAGACATAATAAATATTCTTTACATACATATATGAAACAAGAAAACATACTTTTCAAGTTCAATTTACTTAGTTTAGAAAGTTAGATTTATAATTTTCAATTTGTCAGTAAGCAAAGAAAATACTAGATTTAGGACTAGGGTATCAAGCATTCGAATAACATTCATATTTCATGGTAATAACAATGCAACTCATAAATTGACTAAAGTATTCTCATAAAAACTCCAACATGTACAAGAATTTGGAACTCAAGAACCACAGGATTTGTAACATGCGATTTATACTCATGATCTTAACTCAAGTAGATGAAGTGACGTGTGGATGAACATAATCCAATGCTTTAGGTAGTCTTACATACCTAGAATTGAAGGACAACTCAACCTTGACCTCAAGAACTCTTGCTTCTTCTCTCAAGTTCTTGTGTGTTTGGAGGCTTTAGAATTGAGTTTAGAAACCCTTTTTAGACTAAAAATGTTTTATTAAATCAGGGTTTATGTTTATGAAGGGTTGAAAAATATTTAGAATGCCCTTCATGAAGTAAAAGAAAATTTTCGACCTAGGAATACCTAGTCCTTTTCCATCAATCTCGGATGGAGTTAAAGATTGACTATTTTTTGGCTTTAGAGTATGATGGAATAAAGAAAAATGGTTGTTTAAACTGTCTGCGCTTCTTTCATTTGTGAAGTAGGAGTTAGTCAATGTAACTTTCGACGCTCCTCATGGGTCATCTGGAAACAGCCGTTTTATATTTTTAAACATAGGAGTTAGGCTGCATACATCTGACCCCCCTCACCCCGCAATGAGCAGGCACTGGGGTATGTTGATGATGATGATGATGAATACCTAGTCCGCATCGTAGACTAGACGTAGTGGTATATTTTTTCCAAAATTTTTTCAGAATGAGTTTTTACAATCACCGTCAAAAAAATAAAAAAATACCAGTGTGGATCTGCAACCAAGGCATGTCGCGGCCCTGATGTATACCAACACTGTTTCGATTTTGGGATCAAAAAATTATTTTTAATCCAGTTTCTCTAAAAATTGTCCGAGACTAGTTTCTCACTCAATGTTTCATGTTGATTGCATATTCGGTCTCGGATTAGCAAACAGAACATGGGAAGATGCAACATGCACATATCTCTCCTCTAGGGATATTTTGGTAATTTTATCAAGTATTACTTTATCTCCATCTTGGGATATTCATCCTCGAATGATGAGTAGAGGTGGGTATGAATGCACAAATAGACTCAATACTTATCTCATTACTCATCCAACAACTCAAAGTCTTTCGACTTCTCATTGACCTCAACAAACTCTGCTTAGACTCTAGGATAGACACATCAACTAAAGAATAGAAACATCAATTTAGTCAAAGATAGGAACATTACCTCCAATATCATCGTCATTGGCAAGCATGAATAGGTGTGGGTATTTAGATCTTATATCCTTCTCAGCTTTCCACTGGCTTCCTCAACGAATTGATTTCTCCATAGAACTTTGACTGAGGTGATCTCTTTAGTTCTCCTGTCGATCAAGGATTTGGACTGGAGCATTTTTATAGAACAAGCTATCCTTTAGTCTAACGTTCTTAATGGGGATCACCAAGGCAGGATCTACTAAGCACTTCTTTAGCATCGAGACATGGAATATGGGATAAATTATATCTAACTCGGAAGGCAACTCTAACTTATACGCAACCTTCCCAATTCTCCTCAAAATCTGATAAGGGCTAATATAGTGAGGAATTAATTTTCTCTTCTTCCCAAACCTCATAACACCCTTCATAGATGATACTTTCAATTACATCTAATCATTTACCTCAAAATCTAAGTCTTTTCTCCTCACATCGGTGTAAGACTTTTGGCGGCTCTGTATAGCTTTCAACCTCTCTTTAATGACCTTAACCTTCTCCATTTATTTATGGACAAGATAAGGTCTAATAAACTTGGCTTCTATGACCTTGAATCACTTAATTGGTAATCTACATCTCCTCCCATACAAAGCTTCGTAGGGGGGCATTTGAATACTTGCTTGGTAACTATTGTTATATGCAAATTCAATCAATGGTATATGGTCATCTAAATTTCCTTTGAAATCAAGGACACAAAATCTTAACATATCTTCTAATGTCTCAATGGTATGCTCTACTTGGCTATCTGTCTGTGGATGAAAGGTTGTACTCAGATTTACCTTAGTACCCAATCCTTTCTAAAAATATCTCCAAAATTGGCAGGTGAATTGAGCTCATCTGTCATAGATAATAGACAAGGGAACTCTATGTAACCTCATAATATCTTAGATGTATAACTTGGCATACTCCTCCATAGTGTTAGTTGTCTTAACTGCTAAGAAGTGTGCCAAATTGGTCATCCTATCCACGATCACTCATATTGAGTCATGCTACTTTCGAGACCTCAGTAGATCGGTAATGAAATCCATGTTAATCATGTCCCACTTATATTTAGGAATCTCAAAGTTCTGAGCCAATCTATATGGCCTTTGATGCTTAACTTGCTAACTATTTGGGCACTTTGAAACGAACTCAGCGATATCCCTCTTCATTTCTCTCCACCAATAGACTTCTCTCAAGTCATGGTACATCTTGGTGGAGTCAAGATGAATGTAATACCTAGAGCTGTGAGCTTCAGCCATGATTCTCTCTCGAAAACCATCAACATCGGGAACATATAACCTACTCTGTTATCTAAGCACACCCTTTCCCCCTTTGGAGAATACTATCACTTTCTGTTTGTGGACAACTTACTTCAATTAGAGTATAACAAGATCTCGACCTTACTTCTCTTTCACATCTACCACTAGGGATGATGTAGAGCCACTCTGGACATTGACTCCCCCTCATCATTCTTCTCAAGTTCGAGCCAATCTATGCACTTCCTTCACTAACTCTTTCTTTCCTTCCTCCACATAGGCAGTGCCGCCCATTGATAACTTTCTAAGAGCATCAGCGACAATGTTAGTCTTACCTGGGTGGTAGAGAATCTCATGTCATAATCCTTGAGCAACTCCAACCATCTCCTCTGCTATAGGTTGAGCTTCTTCTGACTAAAGACATATTGCAAGCTTTTATGGTTAGTGAATACATACACATATATTCCATATAAATAGTGGCACCAGATTTTAAGTGCAAACACCACCGCTGCCAACTCAAGATCATGGGTCGGATAGTTCCTCTCATGAACCTTAAGTTGTCTAGAAGCATAGGCTATCACCTTCCCTCTCTACACTAAAAGACAACCTAATATAACTCTTGACGCATCATAATATATCACAAAGTCCTCCATCCCATCGGGCAAGGTTAAAACAGGTACAATATTCAGCCTAGTCTTCAACTCTTGGAGTCTCTTCTCACATTCCTCTAACCGCTGAAACTTGACCTTTTTTGAGTCAACTTGGTCAATGGAGCTAGTAGGGAAGAAAAATTATAAATAGACCTACGATAGTAGCTTGCCAACCCTAAAAAACTTCTTATGTTCATTGTAGAGGTCGTTCTAGGCTAGTTCTTAACTGCTTCAATCTTCTGGGCATCTACTCAGACACCATCATCGAAAATCATATGTCCTTGAAAGGGCATAAACTTGAGCCAGAACTTACATTTCGAGAACTTTGCATACAACTCATAGTCCTTAAGTGTTTGAAGGACAACTCTAAGTTGATTGGCTTGATCCTCCTCATCTTTCAAAGACACCAAAATGTCATCGATGAACACGATTACAAATATGTCAAGATATAGTCTGAACATTTTATTCATCAAGTCCATGAAGGTTGCAGGTGCATTCGTCAACCCAAAGGACATGACTAAGAACTCAAAGTGGTCATATCTAGTCCTAAAGACTGTCGTTGGGATGTCACATTCCCTTACTTTCAATTGATGGTAACCAGATCTAAGGTCTATCTTCGAGAAACAAAAAACATCCTGAAGCTGGTCAAACAAATCATCTATCCTTGGAAGAAGATATTCTTTATCGTCACCTTGTTCAGTTGCCTATAGTCAATACATATCTTGAGAGAATCATTTTTTTTTTTTGCACAAATAGGATGGGAGCACCCCAAGGAGAAACACTCAGCCTGATAAAGCCTTTTTCCAATAAGTCCCTCAACTGCTCTTTAAACTCGGTGGGGGCCATCATATAAATTGAAATTTAGATAGGCTGGATATTAGGAAGAACATCAATCCCGAAGTCGATCTCCCTATCAAGAGGGACTCCAGGTAAATCCTTAGGAAGCACTTCCAGAAACTCACTTATAATTGGGACTGACCCAATAGTAGGAGGCTCAACATTATCAAATTTGACTCGCATGAGATCGTCAATGCACCTTAAGAGATTAACCTTCTAGCTCTAATGTAAGAAATAAACTTTCCCTTAGGTGCAATAGAATCTCCCCTCCATTCTTTAACATGTTTATTTGGAATCTAAAATCTGATAGTTTGGGTTTTACAGTCAACAGAGGCATAAAACGTGTGAAGCCAGTCTATACCAAGGGTTATATCAAAGTCAATCATCTCTAACTCAACCAAATAAATATCAAAGTCAATTATCTCTAACTCAACCAAATCAGCAAGAGTATCCCTATGGTAGATAGATACTGTGCAATCCCTATAGCCTCTCTTAGCTATGATAGACTCATTAACAGGAGTAGAAATAGGGAAAGACTCAAATAAATACTTAGGAGAAATCTCAAAATTTCTAGCCACATGTGGCGTCACAAAGGATATTTTTGCCCCTGGATCAAGAAAAGCATAACAATTGAAGGTAAAAACTCAAAGCATACCTGTCATGATATCTGGTGCAACCTCTTGGTCTTGTTAGTTCCCCATTACATAAAGACGATTTGTTCCTCATTCACACAAAGTGGTTTTCCTGTCGAGCCAAGGGTCACACTGGCCTATGAACCAGTGCTCTAAAGTTTGACAAACCTTGGGACCTTTGATCATACCTGACATTTGGAGTTGGTGCACTGGCTGATGATGGTACATACCCTGAATGCCTCTTTTGAAAGTAGGATCTATCTCCTTTATCCTGCTTGTGCTGGCTAGGCTCGTGCCCTGTCGACTTGGCCTTTTTGCTCAAATGCTCTTCTTTCTCTTTCTTTTTGTCCTCCTCAATTTGTTGGGCATATACCATGATTCTGTAGATATCTATACTTGGGATCAACGATGCTGCGTTACACTCCCTCTTGGACTATTTACCCAACCCAGATACAAATTTTCTCATCCTTGCCCTCATGTCCTGGACCATTTCTGGAGCGTACTTCGACAACTTAATGAACTTGAGGTTGTACTCTTTGACGATCATCCCCTCTTGTTTTAAGTTCACGAACTCTTCAACCTTTGCCTCT
This sequence comes from Solanum sejunctum, assembly GCA_025642045.1. Classification (NCBI taxonomy): domain Eukaryota; kingdom Viridiplantae; phylum Streptophyta; class Magnoliopsida; order Solanales; family Solanaceae; genus Solanum; species Solanum sejunctum. The sequence continues at coordinate 7,939 of JAOTQJ010037256.1, forward strand.
CTCAACTCTTCGAGAAAGAAGTGGTTGAGGAAAGCCCTTTCAAACTCACTCTACTCAACATCTTGACATCCTCACCCCGACTATCTTCCCATTGTTTATACCAGCTTCACCTCATCCTTAAGCTAATAGGAGGCAAGTTTAACTCCCTCAACCTCAATCACATTGTATAGCCCTCAAGACCTTGCATATCTTATTGATATAGTTCTATTGGTCCTTCTCAACTTTTGGCCCCTATGTAGACTGGCGGGTTCATCCTCAAGAAGTCTCAGAGCCTAGTTGCAGCAATTTGCTCTTGAGAGCTAGAGCTTGGGTCTTGGGGAGCTCGGTTGCTACTCTGGGAGACCATCAGTTGGGTAAGCATTGTAATGGCTCCTTTGAAGTCTGCCTCTAAGTTGGAGGTTGGCTGAGCAGGAGGTGCTTATGGAACCCCAATGGTCCTAGCAGGTAGTCCCTATCCTCTCATCTCCATCTGAGTAGGGAGTGGTTGAGGATTCTCAGCCTTTGGGGCTCGATCATCTCGCTGGGAAGTTGTATGGTTAGGAGACATGATCCGCAATGTATAATGCACGAATTATAAAAGAGTTATATAGAGTCAAACTCTATCGCATGAACTCAGAATACAACAGAAGTATAACCCTTCCTAATGTCCTACAGCCTCCTGCTTATGAAGTGTGGTGCACAACGCACCCATAAATAAGACTCTACTAGACACGACTATATATATATAGACTTTTTAGGACTCTTGAACTCTGTGCTCTGATATTAACTTTGCCACGCCCCGAGAAGGTACCCTTGGTATGGCCAGCACTTGAAGAACCATTGTTGATTCCCTAAGAGAACTACTTGGCCTCATCGTTGCATCTTACTCAACAGCGGCAAAATACTCAGTGAAAACATTTAAAGAAAGGAAAAAGATGTGATAAATAGTTTTCAAAATAAATTAAGTCTGAAAAATGAAATACTCAACAATACTCTACTCTAAGTCTATGAAGCCTCTACTCTAAATGTCTAGATAGTACCACGACAAGCCATGACTACCCAACTCAAGAGACTAACAATGATAATAAAATAAACTAAGGCTCCTCCGAATAGCAAGGAGGTTCACCAAGGCTGGAGCTCAAGAACTCTGAACCTTAACGATGCTCCTGCTGAAGTCCTTTATCTCTTGTATTTATATTGTGAAATGATGCAGTGTCGAGTGATATCAGTATATAAAATATATGGTATGTAAAATAGCTCAAGGAAACAGATAAGGCTCAAACTCAATCAAACGACTAGATCAAGACTTAACTCTTCATCTCATAACTCAACTTAACTAAATCATGCAAGTTTTAAATTTGAAATCATGCTTTACAAATAGATTCGGTGTTTAATGAAACACAATTCACAAATCACGAATATGATCATTTCAAGTGTTGCTTAGAAGTTTCTCTAACTGACATAACTCTCCTACCACCATGAGTCATTGGTGATGCATAATGAAAAGATGTTGCCACGTCTGTCCTAAACTTGCCACGGTAAAGGACGTCAACCTCTCCTCTCTCTCTCGGATTATAAGAAAGTGTCCCTCTATTAGAACATGAGCCACAGGAATTATCCTGCGCGACCATCCTATGCTGACAATGTAGTTCTGAGGTGCTCCTCAATCATCCAACTCGGTGCTTAATACTCCTTCCAAGACTAAAATGTGCTCATAGAAATTGACTCAAACTCATCTCTTTAACTCATCTCAAACAAGTCAACTCAATTTCAATAACTCAATAACTTAGGACCATCATTCATACAATGCAACTCAAGACTCTAACTCATATAATGCAAGACACTCACTGAATATGGTCTAGTACATCATATCACCCAGGCTTAACACAAAAGACATAATAAATATTCTTTACATACATATATGAAACAAGAAAACATACTTTTCATGTTCAATTTACTTGGTTTAGAAGGTTAGATTTATAATTTTCAATTTAGTCAGTAAACAAAAAAAATACTAGATTTAAGATTTCAATTTAGTCAGTAGCAAAGAAAATACTAGATTTAAGACTAGGGTATCAAGCATTCGAATAACATTCATATTTCATGGTAATGACAATGCGACTCATAAATTGACTCAAGTATTCTCATGAAAACTCCAACATGTACAAGAATTTGAAACTCAAGAACCACAGGATTTATAACATGTGATTTATACTCATGATTTTAACTCAAGTAGACAAAAGGGCGTGTGGATGAACATAATCCAACGCTTTAGGTAGTCTTACATACTTAGAATTGAAGGACAACTCAGCCTTGACCTCAAGAACTCTCGCTTCTTCTCTCCTTCTCTCAAGTTCTTGTGCGTTTCGAGGCTTTAGAATGGAGTTTAGAGACCCTTTTTTGACTACAAATGCTTTATTAAATCAGGGTTTACGTTTATGAAGGATTAAAAAATGTCTAGAATGCCTCTCATGAATTAAAAGAAAATTTTCGACCTGGAAATAACCAGTTCGTGTCGCGGACTAGGCGGGCAGTAATGTATTTTTTTCAAAAATTTTCCAGAACGAGGTTTTTCAATCCCCATAAAAAATAATGAAAAAAATATAAGTGTGGGTATGAAACCAAGGCATGTCGCGGGCTTGATGCGTACCAACACCGTTTAGTTTTCGGATCAAAAAATTATTTTTCGATTCAGTTGTAAAAATCGATCGAGACCATTTTCCCACTCTATTTTCCATGTTGATTGTATATCCGGTCTCGGATTCACAAACGGAGCATGGGAAGATGCGTTATGCTTGCATCTCTCCTGTAGGGGTATTTTGATAATTTTACTGGGTGTTACACCTTCCCCATGCCTAAAATTATTATTGACTTCCTAAACAATACTTATGTCTCTCGTAACCCCAACTCCCATGACAAAGTCGTATGGTACCATAGCCCTTGAAGGAATTATATTAAATTTGGGTCACCCATGTGGGTCAACCAAATTAATTTAAATAATAAATATAAATTTATTATATATTCAATTTATATCTATATATTATTAAAAGGAGAGGTTAAAGCCACCATATTCAACCAAGTGGCAGCCTATAAATATGCCATGTGGCATCTTAGGACAAATAATTAGTTAGATTAGTTATTAGTTAATTTAAATAATAAATTCAATTATAAAAACAAAAAATATAAATATAAAACAGTTTCTACAATTAAATGAAAAAAGTTTTTAAAAAATAACATTTCATTAACTTTAGATGAGTATTTAAGCAACATACAAAATTTTAGAAAGAACAAAACAATTTTTTAAAATTGACGTGAATCCTAACTAAAACATTATTATATATTAATTGATATTAGTATTAATTATCAAATAGTCAGTTTTAAAACATTTATTATATATTAATTGATATTAGTATTATTTTGACATAATACTCAATTACTAAATATTATATAATACTCACTTGCTAAATAGTAAAAATTTTGAAAAGAAAGAAATATTCCTATTACATATTTAAAATTTGGTATTTCGTAATAAAATCTAATCGAAATCAAAATATAAAATAATATATTGAAAATATTATGAATATATTTATTATCTATAACTAAATTTTATATTTTTTATATGTTATTAATAAGAAAAGATAAAAGCCTCTGCATTTAGTCAAGTGTGAATAATGATTTGACATTTTATCAAAATAATTACTTAGGTTAGTTACTAATTACTATTTAAATTTATTTTTATATTTTTTAGGAAAAAGTAAAATAAAACAATATAATACTTTAAAACATCGATTTCTGAGAAAATGGGGCAGTGTTTTTTAAAGATTTTTTCCCTAATTTTTCTGGTAGACATTTGTGATTCCATATATAATAAAATAAGTAAAAAGAACAAAATAGGAATTTCTAAAAACTTCTACTAATAAAAATAATACAACTGATAGCACCACATATATAGGATTAAATAGTAAATTATTATTTTTTTGTTTAAACATAATACTAATGGTTACAAATAAATTCTAAAAAAAAATCCTAAATCATAGGGACACATTAAATGAGGAACTGTATTATCTATATCTGGGTGAAAAAATGCTCCTAAATTATAGGTACTTTAAAATATAATTTTGTGTGAAAAATAGAAGAGAATGGAAGTCTTTGATTAAAAAAATTCAAAATAATCACTAACAAAATACCTCAACAATTACTTTTAATTTGAATTTCAAAAAACAATTAATCTTATCTTTCGAAATCACCTTATCTCATAACCCACATCTTTTTTTAAATAAAAACATCAAAATTATATTATTTAATTCTTTCAATACGAATTTAAGCTGGTGAAAAATAAAAATTACCTCCACACATCAAAAACTAAAAATCATAGTACTTTTGTGGTATTTTAAACACAAAATTTAATAGTTTTGATATGTAGAAAAAAGCAAAAGTTGATGATAGAGGAATGATGGAATGCAAAGATGAAGTAGTTCACAGTAGTGAACATGCTATTTTCGCTTATGCATTTGCATGTTCATCTCAATTTTGATGATGTCTAACACAAATAAATTTCACCTACGTGTAAGTAACTCTTTCATTCTGTGACATTTGTTAGTCGGTCGTGCTTATTTATCATTATGATAATGATTAAAATGCTAAAGGTATATGTGAAATAAGAAAATCAAGATAAAATTAATAACTAAAGTTAAAAATTTTACTATATTAGGCCACAAAATCTGCTAGGTTTATGTTGTTATTTCACATAAAGGCCAGTAATATTTGATTGTATATGATTACATGTGTGCCTAATTTATAAAGATTTCTTTCTCAGATTTACAGCCAACATTTTGCTAAAGTCTGAAAGGTAACAAAGACTGCGAAGCATTATGTTTCTGTTTCATGTACATAAAAATTATATAAATTATATAAGTTTGTATTTTTTTAATGAAGTTTTGGTTTATTATATTTCATGGCCTTTAAGAGGTATTGTTTTGGAAAATAGGATGTGTTAACAAATGTTATTTATATTTTTCTATCTTTTCCGTAAAGATTCATAAAACTCTTATCTGACTCATAGAAATGAGATATCTTTGATATATATATTTTTTTATATTATAACATGTTTGAATTTATAACTTATGACTTAAGTGAACAGTGTCAAGATTGGATTTCTACTAAGTTATTTCATCATGAAAAAATAAATTTCCTTATTAAAATTTCATAATTTGTAATTATATTGAATTCGCAAAACAAAAAATTTAAAATTAATTTTATTAAATAACTACTTAAAACTATAGTGATATAACCATTTAATATTTTTTTTTGAATACAAACATTTAAAATTTTAAATTTGAATAATCTGTTTTAGAATGAAATTTTTTTACAACTTTACATTCTTTATATAAAATAAATAAACATGAACGTAAAAATAGAGTTACTAACTAAATATTTGTATGTTTTTCATTTTTCACTAAAATTTATTTCTATAATTACAATTAAAATTTAATGATATTTTTAAAACTTTCCATTACGTTTCTCTCCCAAACTCTAAACATTGATAAACAAAGTAAATCACTTTTTTTTTTATAACAAAAGTCAGTTTTTGTCTCCAACTATTACTGCAATTCATTATTTCAATTATAAAGTTAGTTTTAAATTTGTGTGCATTATGATGAATTTCTATAACTGAGTTAACTAATTAAGGATCATCTTTCTCAAAAAATAAAATAAAAAAAAAGTCCTATTAATCATGTTTCGTTGATGTTGAAAAAAAGTATAGAACATTCATCAGTAACTAGTATTCAAATTTTCGTGTAATGTATTTTGATTTTTTTTACAATTAGAATTAATTATTTGTAATTATATTAAACAATAAATTATAATTTTTCATAAATTTAAATTTAAAACTATTTTTAAATAAATATAAGGCAATTTAAAAAATTGTACACGTATATAATTTTATGACAAAGTATAAATATTAAAAATCGTAATATTAAAGAACATATTGTATTTCTTTTACATAAAACATAAAAGTGTTGATAATTGTTGCACACCTGTAAAGTTTTAAAGCAAAGTAGAAATATTTTTTTACAAAAAAAATAAAATTAAAACCATAATATTTAAAAAAATGATTGTATTTCTCAACTGAGTTCCTACTTGCTTCTTGATATAAAACACCATTTTTCTCATATCAAAATAATATCTAATTTCATATAATGATTAAGTTTACTAATCTTCTAAGAATTATTTAAGATTTTGAAGTTCTTTTAGTAAAAACTGTCAGTTTATCAAACAAAAAAAAAGAAATTTATATATTTCTTATAAAAATTGTCATTTGACCGAATTTGATTTGACAACTATCAATTGACAAAATTATTTACAGTTTGTTGGTAGAAATACACTAACAAATTTTTAAAAAAATAAAGATTAATATTAAATATTTAAAATTTCATATTTTATAACCTAATTGCGTATTTAATTATTAATCAAAGTAATAAAATTTAATCTAAAGCAAAACATAAAACACTATACTGAAAATATTAAGAATATATTTATTTTTATCATTTTGATTAACACATAAAGTATAATATTAATATTAATTTTAATAAAAGTAAACAAAACAAGAAAAAGAAATATTAACCGTAGGTCGCTTGTGCCTCCATATTTCCACTAACTCACAAGCAAACATTCACATTTTTATATTTAAAAAAATGAAAAATAATAAATATCTAATTTTTATTATTTTGACTTTTCACTCTTTTTATCTATATAATAAAAGAGGTGACAACTCCTATGTGTCAGCACCATAAATATTATCAAATTTTACTCTTTTAAAAAAATTAACATTAATATTAGAAATCTAAACTTGTGAATTTTGAGTTGAGGGTTTTAAGAAACAGACTCTCTACGTCTATGAAGTAGCGGTAAGGTCTACGTACAATCTCCTCTCCCCAAACTCCACTTGTGCGATATTAGAAATCTAAACTTGAATTATTATTTTAACATATAATGAAATTTAAAATATTTAATGTTGTAACTTTGAAATTTACAAAATGAAAAAAAGGCCATGGTTTTAATAGTTCTAATTTCAACAACGAATTAATTTTTATTTTAAAGATAAACACATGTCTAGTAAAATATGAAATTCTAAAACTACCAACAAAACTCCAACTTCTAAACAAATTGAAAAACTTTGAAGAAAAAATTAAATTAGAAAAAGTTGAATTTAAAACGCATTAGTGATTATCTGTTTACATATATTTTAAAAAAAATTTATTACAAATATTAAATGAAAATTGAAAATAAATAAATTATCACCACAACAACACCATAATAGCAATTTTTTCAAATTCGAATTTTGATATGTATTTTTCTAATAATAAAGTAAAATTTATAAATTATTCGTACAATTAAATTAATTAATTATCTGTAATAGTACTAAATAATAAATCTAAGTGAAAGTAATTTTAAAATTTATCCATTTCCCTACAAACATGTTTTTTTTTTTAATTGTAAACCATCTCTACACACACACACACACAAAAAAAAAAAAAAAAGAAAAAAAAAAAAAAAAAATCTT
>JAOTQJ010037267.1:0-17432 GCA_025642045.1 Solanum sejunctum
CACCTGACTCATAGACATGCAATAGATTATTAATAACTCAAGAACCCTAAACCGAACATTTTATCAAACACTTGGTGGGTGTAGTGCTAGTGTAAAATCATGCAATTCAAGAGTGAAATCAAGCTAGGAAATTCATTGAAAAACCATCAAAATAGATACTTAGTAACACCCTCAAGTAACATATACCAAAAATCTTTATCAAATCTCACAATTGACCTTATATCATCACTCAAAACAAGCTTAAACAACCATAATTTCATGAAGCCCCAATATAGTGTGTAGTAAAATTCATAATAATGAAGACCCATGAGTAAATCAACTTCAAATCATGCAAATTTGAGTAAAAGAAAGCTTGGGCGTCATGGATGATAGGAACCCATGAAAGAAACACATATAACTTAGCTTTGGAGAATCCTTGAAGAAGATTTGAGATGGAGACTTGAAGTTTGAATAATAACCTTAGAGTCCGGATGAGTTTTGGGACTTGAAATTTGGAGATGAAATATTGTCTAAGTATTTGGGAGAGTATTTGGAAATGTATTCCATGATATAAGCATGAAATAAGGCTGAGTATAGGTAATTTCATGCATGTAAAGGCTTAGTCCCAAGATCCAAGAGCCTTGGACCGGACAAGAAAACTGTGCAAAATTTACACAGAGGCGCGTCGCGCCGCAAACGTGCAATACATACTAAAATTCTATTTTTGGAAAAATAAAATTGTGATTCTTTTGCTCTAAAATTGGGATAATTTCATACTAAATTCGACACCCTAAACATGAATATGAAGTCGAGTCTCTAAAATAATATACAAATTTTGAGATATATGAACATAACTTTTTAATGCACTTCCAAGGCACATTTCAGGCACATTTGGGGTCGTTTCAAACCCCCCCAACATGGTTGACGGGGTACAAAACCACAAACATGGTTATCAAGGTACAAAGCCCTCGATATGGTTGTACGAGCCTACCACCTCCCTAGTGAGGCGATCGAGGTACAAATCCCTCCACAAGGTTACCCGGGCCTACAACTGTCACAACCCAAGCCTACGACCTAGATGTGATACAATAAATGAGGAACTCGAAGTAACTCTAAGCAAGCCTCTTAACATGCCATTACATATCCTTGGTCTCGAAAGCATATAAAAGACACATAGAGTAGGAATAGGGGTAATAGGGCTAGGGACAAGCTTGCATAAACATCATAATCAAGAGACAGTAGTCAAAGCTCATAACATAGATATATAACTTGTCCAGCAAATTCCTCTAAATACATAGATATAGTGAGGGACAAAACAAAGTAACCAGGCTCACTCTCATAGGCAAAATTGAACATAAGAAAGTGTAACAATATATAAATAATATCTACATAGACTAACATACTTGAAGTGGAGGACTCACCAACTATCTTTGAGTAGAACCAATCTATCTACGTGGAGGATGATGATGATCAACTTGAGCACCGATTCCTACATAGTAATATCATATGGGCAAGAGTATGCATTAGTACAATTAAATGTACTAAGTATGTGGGATGTAATGCAATAATAGATAGACATCATACTCAAAATGCATACATTACACAACATGCATATTATAACAATATGACATGTATGATCAATACGTAAGTGAAACATGCTTAAGTAGCTCATGCTCATATCGTATATCATATGTGTAGAAGAGACCAAGCTAGAATCCCAACTTTGGTTGGGAGATACCATTCACACCTGGACACCTTGGTGGAAAGGTACATACCCCTCACATGGTTGATGCCATTCACACCTGGACACCTTGGTGGCAAGGTACATACCCCTCACATAGTTGATGCCATTCACACCTGGACATCCTAGTGGCAAGGTACATACCCCTAACATGGTTATCCAAGATCCTATACCCCTCGGATCGGGCATCGTCTATTATATAGAACATATATATCATGTACATTATCTCATTTCATCATTATATAGTCAATCATATCATATCTCATTCTTTGGACATTTATTTCCTGGGGAAATCCTAGCTGGACATTTTATCAAACACTTGGGGGTGTGTAATAGGGGTAAAAGACCATGCAAGTTGGAGATGAAATTATTCAAGAGAATATTTAGTAAAACCATCAATCAACACCTTGTAACACCCAAAGACATTCACATCAAAACCCCTCAACAAATCCAACACTAGATCAAAGATTTAGTGCTCAAAACATGCTAAAACATCCATATTAAAATCACTGTGCAGTAAATTTCTCAATAAACAAGACCCACATATAAAATCAACTTCAAATCATGTACTACTAGTAAAAAGGAGGCTTAGGTACCATGGGAAAAGGACCCAATGATTCAACACCACATAACTTAGCTTTGGAGAAGTTCTTGGTGAATATTGAAAATGGAGGCTTGAAGCTTAAAGATAATCCTTAGCTTCGGATGAGGGTTTTGAGTCTTGAATTTAGAGTGAAAATATTTCTAAGTGTTTTAGTGAGTGTTGGGAAACATTTTTGGGGATATGGGGTGAAATAAGGCTAAGTATGGGTAAAAATACATTTGGGAACACTTAGGCCCAAGATCCCAAAGCCTTGGACCAAGATAGAAATCTCTGGCGGTGAAATACACAGGTCCGCAATGTGGACCTGTCGTGGAGGACAAATTAATACATGTACGCAATAGCTTCACGTCGCGGTGTTGTCGCAGACCGTCTTTGGAAATTAAAATTTTGGGAAGTTGAAATTGTGATTTGATTGCTCTAAAATTGGAGTTAGACCCTCTTACTCCTAATTTTGACCCTCTAAAGAAGAATATGAAGTTGAATTTTTGAAATAGCAAATAGATTTTGAAATATATGGAATTTAAAATTCTGGGCGTTTTGAGGCACATTTTTGGGCATTTTTTGGGGTTGTTTCAATATCTCCCCCTAGGGAAAATTTGTCCCTGAATGTAAAATAGACGTATAAGAAAAGAGTGATCATGAACAAATCAGCCCCAACAAGAATGTAACATAACATGCAAAATACCATTTTCAAATTCTCAACGTAAGTGTAAAATCATCATAAGTTTGCCAACCTAGACATGAATACTATAAATGACATAGGGGCTGAACTGTAAGATTTGAAATCATATATGAGACTTAGGATTAGTACCTTAGGATTGAGTGGAGTTGAAATAATAAGGAAACCGCTTTTCCATTCTACTTTGGCCTCCCATGTAGCACTTTCAACTTGTTGGTTCCTCCAAAGGATCTTAACGGATGCCACCTCTTTGTTCCTCAATATCTTCACTTGCCTATGCAAGATCTGAACCAGAACCTCCTCATAAGCGAAGTTATCTTCAAAAATGCCCACAATATCAAGAGGCACAATAGCATTAGGATTACCAATACACTTTCTCAACATAGAAACATGGAATACCGGGTGAACAAAATTCATTTCACTAGGCAATTTCAACTGATAAGCTACCTTGCCAACCCTCTTTATCACCTCATAAGGACCAACATACCTGGGACTCAACTTTGCCTTCTTTACAAAAATGGAATACACCTTTCACTGGAGAAACCTTCAAATAAACCCAATCACCCACTTGGAATTCTAGGCCTCTTATTCGTACAATAGCATAGGATTTTTGACGACTTTGCTATTTTCTCAATATTTCCCTAATCATCTTAACCTTCTCAAGAGAATCCATAACCATATTCGGCCCCAATAAAGCCATCTCTCCAACCTCAAACCATCCCACCAGTGATCTACAACGTCTCCTATAAAGAGCCTAAAAAAGAGCCATACCTATGCTAGAATGATAACTATTGTTGTAAGAAAACTCAATCAATGGAGGATAGTCATCCCAATTAACCCTCGACTCCAATATACATACTCTAAGCATATCCTCAAGGATTGGAATTGTCCTTTCGGCTTAGCCATCCATTTGAGGTTAAAAGGCCGTACTAGGTGAATTTTCCTACCAAGACCATCTTGAAAAGACCGCTAAATGTGTAAAGTGAATCGTGTACCACGATCCCATATAATGGATAAAGAAACCCCATGCAACCTCACTAATTCATGGATATATAAACTTGTATACTCTTAAGCCCCATATATAGTTTGAACCGGTAACAAGTGAGTCGATTTCATCATCCTATCAACCAACACCCATATGGAATCAAAACCTTTCCTAGTCTTGGGCAACCCAACCACAAAATCCATATTTATCACCCCCCATTTCCAAGTAGGAATCTCTATGTCTTGTGTTAGGCCACCCAGCCTTTGATGTATGGCTTTGACTTATTGACAATTATGGCAACGAGAAAGAAATTTAGTATTGTCAATCTTCATACCTCCCCACCAATACACATCTCTCAAGTCTCTATACATTTTGGTGGAACCAGGGTGGATAGAGTAAGAAGAACTATGGGCCTTATCAAGAATTCTCTCTCTCAAACCATCAAAACATGGCACATACAACCTACCTTGGTATCTAAGGGCACTATCTCCCCCCGGGAGAAAACCTCTATTTTGCCCACTTTCACCAAGCCCTTCAATTTAAGTAAGGAGGAGTCTAGATATTGTTTTGCTATCACCTCATCAACCAAAGAAGATTTAGAACCATCAACAACAACTACACTATTACCCACATCTTCCAACCTCACCCCCAATCTATCCAATCTCTGCACCTCTCTAGCCATCTCCCTATCATGACCATCCCCATGAGCTAGGCTACCCATAGACACCCAACTCAAAGCATCTGCCACAATATTTGCCTTACTCGGGTGGTAATGCACACTCATGTCATTGTCCTTAAGAAGTTCTAGCCACCTTATTTTTCTCAAGTTGAGATCTTCTTGAGTGAAGACATATTGGAGTCTCTTATGATCGGCAAAGAGATCAACATGCACTCCGTACAAATAATGATGATAAATCTTTAATGCAAACACCATGGCGGCCAATTCAAGATCATGGGTAAGGTAGTTCTTTTTATGCACTTTGAGTTGCCTAGAGGCATAAGCTATGACCTTACCATTTTGCATTAGCAGACAACCCAAACCAACTATAGATGCATCACAATTCACAATAAAACTCTCAAGCCCATCCGGTAGTGATAATATAGGAGCGGACACAAGTCTATCTTTTAATGTTTGGAAGCTCTTATCACATTTATCAGTCCACACAAATTTAACCTTCTTTTGAGTCAATTTTGTCATAGGGGAAGAAATAGAGGAGAACCCATTTATAAACTTTCTATAGTTAGCCACAAGGACCAAGAAACTCCTAATTTCCAACGGGGCCAATGGTCTAGGTCAATTCCTAATCACATCGGTCTTCTTAGGATCCACCTTAATACCATTCCTTGACACCACATGACCCAAGAATGCAACCTCCTTCAATCAAAATTCACACTTTTCATATTTAGTATACAATCTCTCCTCCATTAATCTTTGCAATACAAACCTCAAATGGGCAATATGCTCCTCCATATTATGTGAATAGATGAAAATATCATCAATGAAGACTACAACAAAGGAATCATGGTAGGGTTTGACGACCCTATTCGTTAGGTCCATGAAGATGGTCGGTGCATTAGGAAATCCAAATGACATCCCAACAAACTCATAATGCCCACATCTAGTCTGGAAGGCCATCTTGAGAATATCACACTTCCTCACCTTTACTTGATGGTACTCGAACTGAAGATCAACCTTAGAGAAAAAGCTAGCCCCTTGCAATTGGTCAAACAAGTCATCAATTCTTGGAAGAGTATATTTATTCTTTATAGTGACCCTATTGATTTGCCGGTAGTAAATGCACATTCTAAGTGACCCATCCTTCTTCTTTAAAAATAGCACCAGTGCTCCCCAAGGTGATTGACTAGATCTAATAAATCTCTTTTCAAAAAAATCTTTCAATTGCTCCTTTAACTCCTTCAACTCCGCCGAGGCCATGCAGTAAGGGGGAATAGAGATAGGTTAGGTGTCGAGAGGGAGATCTATGCCAAAATCTATCTCCCTTTCGGGAGGGACACCTTGAACTTCATTTTAGTAGACATCAAGAAAATAATTTACAACTAGAACCTACTCTATGGGAATGACTTTAGACTCCACATACCTAACCCTTACAAGATGATACAAACACCACTAGAAATCAATCTATGGGCTTTAATGCATGAAATGAATCTACCCTTGACCACCACATCTTTACTTTCCCACTTAAGGATGAGTTCATTAGGGAATTAAAAATTGACACTATGGGTTCTACAATCAATAGAAGCATAGTATGCATTCAACCAATCTATCCCAAGAATAACACCAAACTCAATCGTATCTAATTCAACAAGATCACAAGGTAAGACTTTATGCAAGATGCAAACCGAATAATTTCTATACACCCTCCTAGAAATAATAGATGCAGCAATAGGACTGGACACCTCATATGACTCAGGAAACCGCTCTGACTCAACATGGAACATTTTAGCAACAAAGGGGGTAACAATAGAAAGGGTGGTACCTGGATTAATCAAAGCATATATATCAAGATAAAAGAATTTTAACATATAGCTAATAACATCAGAGACCTCACAAACCCTTTGTCTCCCATGTAGAGCATATAACCCATTGTACCTTGGGGCATCACCTTGAGGACCATCTCTACCTTAGGGAACCGCATTTTCATCTTGAACTTTGCCACACTTTCTTGGACAATCTATCCTCTTATGACCAAGATCCCCGCATTCAAAGCAAGTATTGGAACCCCTCAAACATAGGCCCCTATGATTCTTTCAATATCTGGGGAACACATTATTAGGAGCCATTCCACCCACACCTGGAGGCCTAGGGAATTCATTGGCAAGCCCCCTGTTAGTAGCATAAGAAGGCCCTTGGCCTTGATAAAATCTAGCACCCTTTTGAAACATACACTAAAAATGGGCCCTCTTAGCCTCATGACCCTTCCTATTTCTCAACTATTCTTCCTCTATTTGCTCAGCATAAGTCATCAACCGAGACAAGTCCATGTCACCAATTAGCAAGGTGGATCGACATTCTTCACTCAACAAGTCGGAGACCCCTATCATAAATTTATTCATCCTTGATGTAGGATTGGCCACCAAGTGAAAAGCATACTCTAAAAGTTGATAAAATTTGAGGGCATACTCCCTCACACTCATAACACCTTGTTTCAAGTTCATAAAGTCTACCAACTTTGCTTTCCTAAGCTTAAGAGGGAAATATTGATTAAAGAAGACCAATTTGAATTCCTCACAAAGCACCACATAACCATTACCCTTCTACCCTTTACATTGATCATACTAAATTTAGGCTACCCCTTGGAGTTGGTATGCTGCCAACTCCACCTTTTCATTCGGCCCAACACCTATGATATTCAAGATTTTGTAGACCTCATCTATGAACTCATGTAGATCTTCATCCACCTTTGACCCATGGAAAACCAGAGGATTCATCCTTATGAATTCTCTTACCATAGCTCTCGAGGGAGTAGCATGAGGGGCTTGGGCCCCTTGTTAGAATTGGTTGGCCACCACTTGGGAAAGCATAGTAAGACCATCCCGGAGCTCACCATTGATAGGTTGTTCTTTGGGAGTTTTATCCTGTCTTTCTCTAGTGTTTGGTATGATCTAGCATAGCAAAGAATAATAATTAGGCGAAAATACTTACCATTACTCTATAGCACGGCTTAGATCATGAAGAAGGAAAACATTTCCTCAAACTCCTCATAGTGTCATACTCATAGTCATGGCATGCTTCACAACCATGAATAGGACTCTAATCGACGTGGTATGTTTGATTCTGAGGATCTACCAATCTAGTGCTCTGATACCAAGTTTGTTATGACCCAATCCTTGGGCCTAGATGTGACACGGCAAACGGAGAACCCGAATGAACACCCAAACAAGCCTCTTAAATTGTCATTGCACATCCTTGGTCGCATAATCTTATAAAAGACATATAGAGTAGGAATAGGGGCAATGGGGCTAAGAGAAAGCTTGCATAAACGTCATAATCAAGAGACAAGAGTCAAACATCATAATGTAGATACATAACTTATCCAATAAATACCTCTAAGTACATAGATAGAGTGGGGGCTGAGACAAAGCAACTAGGCTCACACTCATAGTCAAAATAGAACATAAGAAAGTGTCTCAATACATATATATTAGAAACAAAGACTAAGGTCCCGAAGTGGAGGACTCACCAACTAGCTTTGAGTAGAACCGATCTAGCCATGTGGAAAAGGAGGATTATCAACTTGAGCATTGGTTCGTATATGGTGATATTATGTAGGCAAGAGTATGCATTAGTACATTTGAATGTACTACGTGGGATGCAATGCAACAATAGATAGACATCATACTCAAAATGCATACATTAGAAAATAGGCATAGTATAACAATATGACATGTATGATGAATGCATAAGTAAAATATGCTTAAGTAGCTTATGCTCATATCGGATATCATATGTAGAGAAGAGACCAAGCTAGTATCCCAACTTTGGTTGGGAGATGCTATTCACACTTGGATACCCTGGTGGCAAGGTACATACCCTTCACATGGTTGATTCTATTCACACCTGGAGACCTTGGTGGCAAGGCACATACCCCTCACATGGTTGATGCCATTCACACCTGGACATCCTGGTGGTAAGGTACATACCCCTCACATGGTTATTCGGGCTCCTACACCCCCCCCCCCAGACTTGGCATGGTCTAATGCAACACATTATATAGAACATATTTATTATTTACATAAACTCATTTCATCATCATATAGTCAATCATATCATATCTCATGCTTTGGACTTGTATTTGCATAAGAAAACCTAGCTGGACATTTTATCAAACATTTGGGTTATGTGTAATGGGTGTAAAAGACTATGAAATTTGGAGATCAAATCATGCAAGAAAATATGTAGTAAAAATATCAATCAATACCTTGCAATACCCAAAAGCCCCTCATCAAATCTAATATTAGATTCAAGATTTAGAGCTCAATACATGATAAAACAACAGTACTTTCATGAATTTAAATCACTGTGTAGTAAATTTCTCAATATATAATACCCACATATAAAATCAACTTTAAATCATGCAATATTAGTAAAAAGAAGGCTTAGGCAGCATTTGAAAAGGACCCAATGGTTCAACACCACATACCTTAGCTTTGGAGAAGTTCTTGGTAAAGATTGAAAATGTAGGCTTGAAGAAAATCCTTAGCTTGGGATGAGGGTTTTGAGTCTTGAATTTGGAGTGAAAATATGGTTAAGTATTTTAGTGAGTGTTGGAAAATGTTTTGGGGGATATGGGGGTGAAATAAGACTAAGTATAGGTAAAAATATGGTTGGGAATACTTAGGCCTCAGATCCCAAAGCCTTGGACCGAGATAGAAATCACTAGCAACGAAATACACAGGTCCATGAGATGGACCTATCACGGAGGCCGAATTAACACATGTCCGTGATAGTTGCACGTCGCGATGCTGTCATGGACTATCTTTAGAAATTAAAATATTGAAAATTTGAAATTGTGATTTGATTGCTCTAAAATCGGGATTAGACCCTTTTCCCCTAATTTTGACTCCCTGATCAATAATATGAAGTTTTATTTTTGAAATAACAAACAAATTTTGAGATATATAAAATTTAAAATTTTAAAAATTTCGAGACACATTTTTGGGCACTTTTTGGGGTCGTTTCAACAACCCCCTGAGTAAGGCTTAGTCAATTCCTAACACTATTGAGATAATGTCATATACATATATTCATTTGATCATAATGTAGTCATTCAACTCATAAGGCATGCATTGGACCTTCAATTTCTCAATAAACTCATCATTGGATATTTTATCAAATACTTGGCGAATGAGTAGTGCTAATGTAAAATCATGTAATTCAAGAGTGTAATCATGCTAGAAAATCCAATTTAAAACCATCAATAGATATTTGATAACACCCTCAAGCAATATACATCAAAAACCTTCATCAAATTTCATAATAGATCTTAGATTCATAGCTCAAAACTTGCTAAAACAACCAAAATTCCATGAAACCTCAACATAATGTGTAGTGAAATTCATAATAATTAAGACCCATGAGTAAATCAACCTTAAATAATGCAATTCCAAGTAAAAGGAAGCTTGAGAATCATGGGAGAAAGGAATCCATAAAAGAAACCCACATACCTTTAGCTTTGGAGAATAGCTTGATGATGAGTGGAGATGGAGACTTGAACCTTGAATGAGAACCTCTGAGTTTTGAGACTTGAAATTTGCAGATGAAATATCGTCTAAGTATTGGGGAGTATATTTGGGTATGTCTTAAATGATATGAGGGTGAACTATGGCTTAGATAGGCATTTTCATGCATGGGAACACGGAAGGCCCAAGACCCAAAGCCTTGGACCAAGATAAAAAAACTGGACAAAATTCACACTATAGCGCGCCCTTAGCGCGTCGCACTAGGGCCGTGAAAAGCTCTCTGAAAATCCATTTCTGGCAAATTTAAATTGCGATTCATTTTCTCTAAAATCGAGGTTAGACCTATTTCCCAATCAATTTGATTCCCTAAACAAGAATATGAAGTCGGATTTTTGATATCGCGCATGAATTTTAAGATATATGGAAATTATAATTTTGGGCACTTCAAAGCACATTTTTTGGGTACTTTTTGGGGTCATTTCAATTTATACCTTTATATAATAATTCTAAATCTTCATAATTATGGCATGGAAAGAGTCTACAATACATTTAAAGCAAGAAACTTGAAGACGATATCTTTTTGTGTTTGATATGTAGGACTCTATGACATATTATACTTTTATTTTATATCAGTTTATCAAGATTGTCTTTCTGTTTAAAATTAGTGTGCAAATGTTTTAGATATGTATGGACCATATCTAAAATAAATAGTTTATGGTAAATTTAGGCAATGGTTTTGTCAAGACTGTGATATGAGAAGATAATTGAGCTTCTAGTTACTTTCAATTTTGGTCTCTACATGTTGCACAACGTCTGTACTTGTAGAAGATGATATGAGAACATATTTAAGATTGTAAGATAGAGAAAATATCTATAGATCATAGAAAATTTGTGTTACCATATTAATTCCGGCTAAGTTGTCTTTTGATAAATCAATCAGTTTAAAGAACTCAACCTCAGAGAAAGTGAAAAGAAATATAAGCGATGAAAAATATTGAAGCATTGGAAGAATGCATTTCATATTTTAGAAATTGTTTAAAGATATTCTAGTTTTCTTTTATTAGGATTTAAAAAAATATAATAGCATACAATTTTTATATATCAATATTTTTATAACATTACACAATGTCATTCTTTATAGTTAACTATAAAAATTTTATACGAATATAATCAATTGTATTATTGATCTATGTATATTTTCATCTGTGCATGTATTTGTATGTGTGTGTGTGTGTATATATATATATATATATTTACTTTTGATGATTTGATTTGTAGTTATAATTAAAATTTTAATAATTAAAATTGACGGAGAACCTTGGAGTAACTGGTAAACTTGTTGTCATGTGACCACAAGGTAACGAGTTCAAACCTTGGTAACATCCTCTAACAGAAATCCAAGATAAGATTGCATATAATAGACCCTTGTTGTCGTGTCCTTTCCCAGACCTTGCGCATACCAAGAGCTTTAGTGCTCGGGCTTGCCTCTTTTTAATAACTAGAATATCAATTAGTAAAGGAAAAATCTAGTTGTTGAAAAGAAGTACAACAATCAAATTTTTATTTTCATTAAAGCTTTTTTAACGATCAAATTAAATTAGATCATTAAATTTCAACAATAGAACTTTTAACGATTGGTGACGACAAGATTTTACCAGTCGTTATTGACAAATAACAACCAGATTTATAATTTTAGCAACCAAATTTTCCCTCGTTAAAGGTTTATTTTTTTGTAGTTAATGCTGACTAGACCGAATGTGTGTATGCACACACTTCTAGGCATATACAACCTTGAGTTTTGTGCACATGACACTTTAGTTTTAGAATGAAATGCCAAAAACACATCAAGATTATACTTTTCTGAAGTTTCATACGTAAAGTATTTAAAGTTTGGGAAATACACCTAAACTACACTAGTAAATTTGAGAAACACATCTCAAATAATATATGATGGTGTGTGTATCACAATTAACTAACATCTTGGTTCTCAAATTCCTCCTATCTCTCACCCATTTTTTGAAAATTAACAACCCACTGACCTTGATCCTAGACCCACTAAAGTCTCTAAGAAATCAACTCTTATAGTGTAACTGAACACTAGTCCGCGCCCTAAGTGCATCGCGACCTGGGCACGGACAGACACTGTTTTACAAAACTTTTGTAAAATGAGTTTTCACTAAAGTTTCTTTTAAATCAGTGTTATACACATTTTTCACTTAATGTTTCACCCTAAACATGAATATGAAGTCAGATTTTTGATATTATGCACGAATTTTGAGATATATAGAAATTACGATTGGGGGCAATTTTGAGGCACATTTTTGGGTTTGTTTGTGGAGTTTCAAGTAGCCAATGGGACCCCATGCAATCTAACCAAATCATGAATGTACAACTTGACATAAGCTTTAGCACGATAAGTCATCTCAACTAGTAGGAAGTGAGCCAACTTTGTCATTCTATCAATATTAATCCAAATAGAGTTAAAATGCCTTCTAATCTTTAGTAAACCAATCACAAAATATCCAACTTCCAAGTAGGAATCTCTATGTCTTGTGCTATGTCATCCGGCCTTTGATGTTCGACTTTGACTTGTTGGCAATTATGGCAATTGGCTACTAACTTTGCAATATCTCTCTTTATACCACCCCACCAATATACTTCCATCAAATCCTTATAAATCTTTGTAAAAATGGGGTGAATGGAGTAACATGAATTATGAGCCTCATTCAAGATCAAGTCCTTCAACTCATCAACTCCAGTCATACATAACCTACCTTGGTACCTAAGAATACATCTCTCCCTTAGGAGAAAACCTCCACCTTACTGTCCTTCACCAATGACTTTAATTCCACTAAAGCGGGGTCAAGGTCTTGTTTAGATTTGACCTCTTCCACCAAGGTAGACTTAGAACCATCTATAATCACCATAGCTCCAGTTTAGGCCTCATCCAACATAACTTCCAAACTAGCCAACCCGTGAACTTCTCTGGTCGATTCCTTCTTACCATCAGCAATATAAGTCGTAATCTCCACAGACATTCTACTTAGAGTATCAGCCACAACATTATCCTTGCTTGGATGATATTCCACAATCATGTCATAATCTTTAAAGGAGTTCCAACCATGTCTTTTTTCTTAAATTTCGATCGCTTTTGGTGACCAATATTATAGACTTTTATAGTCGGTGAACATATCTACAAGAACCGCATAAAAATAGTGACACCATATCTTCAAAGAAAATACCACGAATGATAATTCAAGATCTTGGGTGGGGTAGTTGCACTCATGCATCTTTAGTTGTCTAGAAGCATAGATAATGACTTTGCTACTTTCGACCAATACATACCGCAAATCGATTCTTGAAGCATCACAATAAACCACAAACTCATATAACCCTTCGAATAGAGCCAAAATAGGAGAGGATGTAAGCTTGACTTTCAAAGTTTGAAAAATCCTTTCACACTAATCGGTCCAAACAAATTTGGCCTTATTTTGTGTCAACTTTGTCAAGAGAGGCAATGAAAAAAAAACCTTCAATAAATCTTTGGTACTACCTTACAAAGCCCAAGAAACTCCTAATATCCATTGGAGGTAAGGGTAGGCCAGTCTTTGACTAACTTTGTTTTTTTGGATAGACTTTAGTCCCTTTGATGTTGCCCAAGGTACACCTCCTTATTGAGGAAAAAGCGGTTGTTATCAAGAAATAGAACCTAACCAAGGTTAGGATCAAACACACAGGGAATAAGTAGACTCAACAGAATTCAATTCATGTAATTTGAGTGATTATTATACTTATCTCCCTAAGGGGGTTTATGCAATAATCTGTAGAAATGTAAACCTAACTAACACAGAAATCAATATGGAGAGAAACTAATGTATTATGTTTCCCATAATTTCCTAATTTAGTATCACCAGATAACCTAATTCTTTTCTAGTACATAGCATGCAGGACAGTAAGTTAAGTTCACCAAACCCTTTGGTCCAGGTGAGAGGCGAATTTCACTATATGACTTGGTCCATCTCCATAGTGTACATTACTAACCCTTACCCATTTGTCCCAGTTCAACCTCTGTTTGGCCCAGTTCAGTTGATTAAACAAGAATACATCAATCGAATCCTGTTAATTAATCTCATATTCTATTAATTACTAACTTGGTCCAGTCAATAACACTAAGTGGGTTCTAATATTGGTAACCATTTGAAAATATGCAAAACAAAAAGAGATAATTAGTACATGCATGCACACTTTCCAAGAACTATGAATTATGCAGTTTTACCTTGTTTGCTCTTCATGGTTCCCATAGCCCTAGTTGTGGATTTAGCTACTCATGAATTGTGTAGATGAAAGACTTATAAATTGGAATAACATAATAGAGCACTTACAAAATTGAATTAAGAACAAAGAAATCCAAACTTCAAAGAGAATCACAAGATTAAAAGATCAAATCAATGTGCATGCAAGTGTTTCTCAAAACTATCAAAAGTTATCTCTACTTAATCTCACTATTTTTCCTCTCTAACTGTCAATCTCTCTTTAAACTTAATGAAAAAAAAAACTAAAAACCTATTTATAATATTTAAAATATAAGTCCTAAATGAAATAGGATAGCAGGGTCAGCATGCCTCACGAACAACTTCTTTACGGGTCATATTGTGTTCCACGACACATAATCGAGGTCTCATACATTGTTGCTGAAAAACTTGACTTGTGGTGTACGACAACCCTTTATGACCCGTAAAGTGTTCTACAGACCATAGAGGGGTTTTGTCTGATGAATCTTCACAAAGTCCCTCTTCTTTGATCCTCAGGGCATGAAATATAGTCTACGACTCGTAAAGTAATCCACGACCCATATGTATATTCTTAGAACTAATTTAGAAACTCAACCCCTCATTGGAATCCTCCACAAATCCTACTTCACAGCCCGTAGAATGCTCTACGGCCCCATAAAGGGTTTTGTACTTCACCCAAAATCAGCAACTTCTACATTTTCTTCCCAAAATTAAGGCCAACCATTGAATCCTGCAAACAAAACACAAAAATACATAATACCAACTAACATCACATTGAGAACACATAAAATTTTAAGTTTTTAAGCATCAAAAGTGTTGTATTTTGGCAGCACATCAACACCCTCAACTTAAAATTATTGCTTGTCCTCAAGCGATAGACTTAATATATATAAGTAGTACAATAATACATAGACCTCAACCTAATGATATACATCACTTCAAACTTAAGCATAGATACCCACACCACTTTTCAAAATAGAGTTAAATAACCATCTAGCTAACTAATATAGACTAGTGCATGTGATAACATAACTATGACAAGTAAGGTACTATCTACAATCCACAATTATTAAATAAGTCTTATGCTAATGATGCAATACAAGTGCCATCATAAAATGAAGTCCCATATCTCACTTTCAATGATGTTTTCATGAATGACCTTGGGACTATGAAAAATCACTCACCCTCACAAAAGATATTCCTGCATCATGCCTAATACTATAGACTTGCCCTTATACTCATGACTAAGACCTTCGACTACTTAGACAAGGATCACTTCAGAACTTTATAGGTGTGTCACATAGGCTTAGGGGGATTTGGTATGGTAATTTGGGAATATAGTGACTAAAGACCCTTCTTGACACTGTATTTTCCTATACTTTTTCCCTACCAACACTGATATTTTTTATCTCATTCTCCCTTTCGCCTATTTCAAGCTTTTCTGGGTGCTTTCTTTTCATTGTCAGCTTTTTCCCTTGCTTTTACACTTTATTTGTTTTTAACTCACAACCAAGACATCACCTATTTTTCTTGCATCTAGTATATGATTTTTCTCCTTTTCTCTATATCACTAACTTCCCCCCTCATTTGGGTGTTTCACCCTTATACAAGCCACTCTTAACTTAGGCTTTTGGCCTGAGTTGAGGTGCACATTATCCATCCTCAAAACCAGGGCCACTTTTGGTAGTCAACCTTAACATAATCTTTTTACCTCCATCAAGGTGCACAATGTTCAAGAAAGGACCATGGCCAATTTTAGACTTTTACAACTTACAAGGTTAGGTTAATTTGGTGTTTACAAAGAATAGGTGCATATTAGGCTCAAACATTAGGATCAAGGGATATTTCTGCAAATTTGGTTGGTCATGTAGGCTAAGTGGACTTTTTAAAACAATGGCCTAAGATCCTTTCCTTATCCAATTAATCTATAGTCTAACTTAGAGTAAAAGAACAAGTTTTGAATTAGCATACAACACATAAATTTAGCAAATTAGCTCACACTCACATGACACTGGTTACGTTATCAACAAAAGACTCTCAGATCATGCTTTGGATCTCAATTTAAACTCACTTATCAAAATAAGCATTGTCAACACACCTAAACATGCATGGTTGCCATCTAGACTAACTAATGAAAATTTGGTGAGTATCATTTTTTATAGAAAAACAAACATATGCTATGTACCAAAGATATTAGTATTATATGCTACAAATACTACCTAAAACATCCTAAACATGACACTCAACAGCAAGTAAATATCCTTGGGGGAAAAGAACACAGGCAAGAAAACCCCAAGACAAAAAATTAGGGTCGTTATAGACCCAAGCTACTCAGACTTCATTGAGGCCCAAAATTATCCACACCCCATAGAAAAAGAGGTGCTTTGTTACCAATGCACACAATCAATGCAAAATAAAGTTTAGGGGTCAAAAATCATACCTGGGTGCCTAAACACAGGTCTTTACCTCATTTTGTCTCTCATGAAGCGCTTGATTTATTGTTGTAGCGTGATATAGATGGGTTGAGTACTCAGACTTTCTCAAGCTTTTGTGCTCCCTTGTCAGCTGCTATAGAAGGTTTTAAGGTGCTCCCCTCACCACTAATTTATTCATCTTGTACCATTCAGTATCCTTTAGGTCTTGAGCTATGATACTGGTCATTATGCTACTTTGGATCAAAATAAGTTGAGTTGATACTTGTCCTAACTAACGATCGAGCAATCTAATCGTGATAGTATAATATTTGATTTTATGATTTATAATGAAATGATAGACCTAATCCCTCTCAAGGACTCATCCTGTACGTCGACCATTCTCAATAACTAGCTAAGCATGTCCTAAACTATGGTATTACCACTACCTATATCATGATTATGGGGGGTACATGATAGTTGCTCCTATATCCATCCTTGCAGTAGCTTTCTGTGACTCTTTCTCGTCCCCTCTGCCCG
>JAOTQJ010037267.1:23667-51463 GCA_025642045.1 Solanum sejunctum
CCTATCAAATGTCCCTAGTGTAGTTGAAAGAATTAAATGAACAAATGAGAGACTTATTTGATACAGGGTTTATAAGGCCTAGTGCATTGCTATGGGGTGCTCCTACATTATTTGTAAGGAAGAAGGATGGTTCACTTCATATGTGTGTGGACTATCAACACTTGAACAAGGTGACTATTAAAAATAAGTATCCACTTTCAAGGATTGATGATCTATTTTATCAACTATAAAATGCAAGTTATTTCTCCAAAATTGATCTTCGGTCAAGATATCTCCAATTGAGGGTGGAAGAAGATGACATTTAGAATTCGGCATAGCCATTTTAAATTTTTAGTCATGTATTTTTATTACAAATGCTCCTGCAGTTTTCATTGACTTTACGAATAGGGTCTCTAAAAAGTAGTTTTCTTTATAGATGATATATTGGTCTATTCACAGGATGTAAAAGAGCATAATGATCACTTGCGAATTCTGTTGCAAACATTGAGAGATAGGCAACTTTATGCCAAGTTTAGCAAGTGTGAATTTTGGTTAAAAGAGGTGAAGTTTCTTGGACACATTGTTTTGGGTGATGGTATTAGGGTAAAACCGAAAGAAGACAAAGGAATTGAAGAATTTTCCTAGATTGTTGTCTCTTTCTAACGTTATGAGCTTTTTGGGTTTGGCCAGATATTATAGAAGATTTGTTGAAGGATTTTCTTCCATAGCCTCTCCTTTAGCTAAGTTGACACAAAAGAAGGTGAAATCTAAATGATCTGATGAATGTGAGAAAAGTATTCAAACATTGAAGGATCATCTTACTTAAGCCCTAATCTTGATATTGCCCGAAGGTTAAGATAGTTTTGCTATTTATTGTGATGCTTCACAAGTAAGATTGAGCTATGTTTGATGCGACATAGGAAAGTTATTGACTATGCCTTAAGGAAAATGAAAGTGCATGAAAGTAAGTATGTCAAGACCCAAGCCTAGGGTCTAGTCGTGACCGGCGAATGGGGAACTCGAAGGAACCCTAAACAAGCCTCACATCATATTATTACACATTCTTGGTTGCGATAGCAATTAAAAATAACATGTAAAGATAAACATAACAAGGGGAACTGGGACTAAGGGAAAGAGCTAAACATTTCAATAATATAAATGAGTCAAAGCTCAAGCATAATACATAACTTGTCCAACAACACCTCTAGATATAGAACTTCGTAGGGACCAAGATAAGCAACCGGACTTACCCTCATAGACAAAATAAAACATAAACAAGAATGTCTCAATGCATAATAAGAGCAACATAGACTAAGATTCGCGAAGTGCAGACACACAAACTAGCTTAAGTAGCACTGAAGTAGCCAGCTGGAGGAGGAGGAGGATCAACTTGGGCTTTGATCACGACATGGTGATATAATGTAGGCAAAAGTATATGTTAGTACGTTTGAATATACTAAGTATGTAGGATGCAATGCAACAAGAGTTAGGAATCAGAATCAAAATGCATAATAATAATAGGCAATAGGCATAATATACAATATGGCATGTATGATCAATGCATTAGTAAAACATACTTAAGAAACTCATGCTTATATAGGATATTATATGTGTAAAAGAGACTAAGCTACATTTTCAAGGTACAAACCCCTTAGTGGTTGATGATGCTTTCACCCCATCACCCTGGTGATATGGTACAAACCCCTCACATGGTTGATGATAATCACACCTTCTCACCACGGTGGTGAAGTATAAACCCCTCATATGGTTGATGAGTACAAACCCCTACCTGAGTTACTCGGGTTCTTGTCCCATCGGATCGGATATGGTCTAATGGAACACTTTATATATAGAGTACATAATATATATATAAGCACATTTTATCATGATATAGTTAATCAGACCATATCTCATGCTTTGGACCTTCAACTCCTTAAGAAACCACATCTAAACATTTTATCAAACAGTTAGAGGGTGTGCAATACTAGTATAAAATCATGAAATATAGAGATGAAATCATGCAATATAATCCGTTGTAAAACCATCAATGAACACCTCGAAACACCCTCAAGCAACATACATCAAAAACCCTCACCAATTCTTACATTAGGTCAAGATTTATAGCATAAAACAAAGCAAAGCAGTCATAATTTCACATAGCTGTAACATAGAGTGCACTGAATTACATAATAAGAAAGACTTGTTTGTAAATCAACTTTAAATCATGCAATTTAAGTAGGAAAGAGAATTAGGAACCATGGATGAAAGGACCCAATGGTTGAAACCTACATACCTTCGCTTTGGGAATCCCTTGAAGAAGATTGAAAATGGAGACTTGAAGCTTTAATGAAATCCTTAAGATCGGTCTTGAGCTTTGGGGCTTGAATTTAGGGTGAAATATGAGTCTAAGTGTTTAAGGGAGTATTGGGGAATATATAGGATGATATGAGGGTGAAACAAAGCTAAGTATAAGTATTTTAACACATGAAAAGACTTAGGCCTAAGACTTAAAAGTCTTGGATCAAAATAAAAACTGGCACCATTTTAAGAAGGTGCGCGTCGCGCTGATGACGCGAAGAAGTCACTGGAAATCGCCAATTTGAAAATTAAAATTGTGAATTGTTGTCTCTAAAATCAGGGTTAGACCCTTTTTCCCCTAATTTTGTTCCCCTGAACAAGAATATGAAGTCAGATTTTTTATATCGCACACGAATTTTGAAATATATGGAATTTAAAATTCTGAGCATTCTGAGGCACATTTTCGGATACTTTTTGGGATCATTTCAATATCTCCCCCTTGGGAACATTCATCCCCGAATGTAAAAGAAACATACCTGACAATAGGGATCATAAGCAAATCAAGCCCAACAAGAATGCAACATTACATTTTCAAAATTCATTTTCAAAATCTCAACATAAGTATAAAATAATCATAAACTAGCTAACTTAAACATGGATGCATATGAATGACATAGGGGCTTAAACATAGGACCTAAAATCACATGAAGGACTTATTTGCTATCTTAGGCTTGATTAGAGTGAATGAGGTATGAATATCGCTCCCATTAGATTGCTTCAGCTTCTTTGGAGACATCTTTGACTTGATGATCC
This sequence comes from Solanum sejunctum, assembly GCA_025642045.1. Lineage (NCBI taxonomy): Eukaryota > Viridiplantae > Streptophyta > Magnoliopsida > Solanales > Solanaceae > Solanum > Solanum sejunctum. Next base: position 26,758 of record JAOTQJ010037267.1, read on the forward strand.
TTTCAAGAGGCCCTTTACGAACACTACATCCTCATGAATCAACTCATCCCTTCCATCAATTACCTTTTCCTAAGACATCTTATTCTCCATATCACCCACAATCCCAAAGAGTGCTATAGCACTAGAGTCACCAACACGTCCCATCAACCTAGAAGCATGAAGAACCGGACTAACCAAACCCCTATCCATAGGCAATCCCCAAACTTATGCAACCTTACCAACTTCCCTCTTCATCCTATAAGGACTCACAACCATAACCCATTTGTCAACCTTAACCACACCTATTCCACTTGTCACCACGAACGACCATCTCCCCCTTGGGAGACTACCTCCACTCTACCATCTTTCTACCCAAAACTTCCAACTTTAATAAGGCGGAATCAAGGCCTTGCTTAATCTAGACCTCTTAACCAAAGAAGATTTGGGACTAGCAAGAATGCTACACCACTATGCTCAACTTCCCACAACCTAACTTCCAATCTAACCAACCGATAGACCCCACTAGTCTCCTCCTTTCCCCCATCAACAACACATGCTAGGCTACCTAGAGCACCGACCGCAACATTATCCTTACTGTGGAAAAATAATGCACACTCATTTCATAATCCTGAAAGAATTCTACACACCTTCTTGCTATCGACAACGCACACCTATTATATTTAGCAAACAATCTCTCATCCTCCAAGACATGCAACACTACCCCTAAATGATTCACAAGCTCTAAACAAATCAATGCCTCATCACTAAAGACCACCACAAACATATCACCATAGGGTTTTAAGACCCTATTCAAGAAACCCACAAAAACTACCGATGCATAAGCCAATGAAACAACTCTACCAATGTTCAAAATGATCATTCTTAGTTCAAAAGGACACTTCGGGATATCACCTACCCCCATCCATACTTGGGGGTAAAACCCGAACCAAGGACCAATCTTAGAGTAGTAACTAACCCATCGTAGTTAACCAAATAGATCACTCATCCTTAACCATCACATCACAACATTACAGGTGCTACACTCATCGAAAGCATACTATGCAAATAACCTAACCACCTCAAGACCTCCAACCTATCAAGCTAAGGCCAACAAAGATCACAAGACAAGACTCTATACAACAAGAACATGGAGAAACCCTTATAGACCCCTACTAGCCACAATAGACTCACATAACCATCCGGGACACCCACACTAAAATAGAACCTACAAGCACCATGGAATTACATAAGAAATAGCAACCCCTAGACCTATCAAACCACCTACTCAAAACATCGATCACAACATTAACCTCACTTAGGGCTGACTAAGGCATAGTAGTAACAATAGAATAGAGCCTACTCATAATCTCTGATAATTCCCGTTAAACCCAAGAGGCTACTAATATTCAATGAAGTCAAAGGGCTAGGTTAAATATCTAATCACCTTTGACTTACTGGGGTACACTTTGATACCATCACCTGGCACCATATGACCTAGGAAGACAACTTCTTACAATCGAACTCCCACTTCTCCTATTTAGATTCAACTTTCTTCTTTAAACTTTGTAATACTACCCTCAAATGACTCACATGCACTACCTCATTAGGGAACGAACCATCATATCACCACTAGAACAACCATAAACCTATTAGAGTAGGGTCTACAGATCTTACTCATGAGACTCATAGGCATAACTAGTGTACTAGTCAAACCAAAGGACACTACTCGAAATCCAAAATGCCAGAAAGGACATTCAATGCCTCACCTACCACTAACAACAATTCCAATAACAAAACAATTTAGGCTCAATACCTCTAATTCTCACAAGATGATAAATGCAATCCCGTAGAGGCTAATTGCACCTTATTACCTCCTAAGCTTCCATTCTACAACCTCCCACTTAAGAACAAGCCCATTAGGGATTTGGGGTCTAACTCTACGGGTCCCACCTTCTATGAAGACACAACATGCATGCACCCATTCCATCCCTATAATGACATCAAAATTCACCATACCAACTTAACAAGCCACAAAGCAAGGCCTAATGCAATACAACCCCGAATCAATACCTATAAACCTTCTAGCAACAATATACCAAACAAAAGGATGGACACCAAATATCCACACAACAACTTGGGCACACAAGAAGCCCCACTAGCAACCAAAAGAATAGAAAAGAAATAATGGCATACCGGGCCTAAGAATGCATGTACAACAAAGACAAGGAAACTTTAACTTACCGGTAATAGCATCAGGTACTTCATCCCCTCCTTGATCCACTTGATCAACATGACCACCTCGATCCAAAGTTCGACCACCCTTATACTTCCCTCGAACATATGGATAATTCACTAGGTTGTCACCCACTTTATTATATCCATAACAAGCATTGGTCTTCCTTACCACCCCCACAACACCTCGTTTACCCTGTTTTATGCTTATCAGGATATTCTTTCTTCGTATGACCAATCTTCTCACAACCATAACAAACATTAGTACCTCTCAAGCATGGGCCATCATGGCATCTACCACACCTTGGGCACCTAGCATATGGCACATAATGCTTATACCTTTGGGACTCTAGAACATTCCTTTAAAATAGGCCCTTTTGGCCTTACTACCCCTCCCCTTACCATTCGAAGTCTTGGGAGCAATCACGTGTTGATTGAGTTGGGTTGCAAATATTGTCACCACCTTGGCCATTACCAATAGAGCAATATAAACCTCTATGTTTGATATATCACCATCTTGAGTAGCTTGATACATATCCTAAAATATAATGATTAGGGGTTAGCAATAAGCCCTAGGGTACTAACTCTATCGCACGACATAGATCATGAAGAAGTAAAATATTTCCTCGAACACCTCGTAGTCTTCTACTCATAGTTATGTTGCACAACACAACCATGAATAATACTCTAATCGATACAGTATGTCAAACTCTGATGATCTATCAACCTAGTACTTTGATACCATCTTTGTCACAACCCAACCCTAGGGCCTAGTTACGACCGGTGAATGGAGAACCCAAAGGAACCCAAAACAAGCCTCATAGTATATCATTAGATATCCTTTGTCATAGAAAAAATTAAAAAATAAAAATAAAAGATAAGCATAACAACGGGAATTAAGACTAAATGATAGATTTAAACACTTGAATACTATAAACGAGTCAAAGCTCAAGCATAATATATAACTTATCCAACAACACCTCTAGATATAGATCTTAGTGGGGGTTGAGACAAGCTACTGGGCTCACACTCATAGTCAAAATAAAATATAAAGAATAATGTCGCAATACATAATAAGAGAAACATAGACTAAGGTCCTTGAAGTGGAGGACTTACAAACTAGCTTGAGTAGTATGGAACTAGCCAGGTGGAGTAGGAGGATGATCAACTTAGGCTTCGATCCCTATATGGTGATAACATGTAGACAAAAGTATGTGTTAGTATATCTAAATATACTAAGTATGTAGGATGTAATGCAATAAGAGATAGGCATTATAATCAAAATGCATAACAATAGGCAATAGTCATAATATACAATATGGTATGTATGATCAATTCATAAGTAAAACATCCTTAAGAAACTCATGCTTATATAGGATATCATATGTGTAGAAGAGACCAAGCTAGATTTTCAAGGTATAAACCCCTTTGTGGTTGATGATGGTTTCAACCCATCACCCTGGCAATGTTGTACAAACCCCATACATGGTTGATGATAATCACACCTTATCACCATGATGGAAAAGTACAAACCCCTCACATGGATGATGAATACGAACCTCCATCTTAGTTACCCGGGCTCTTGTTCCCTTGAATTAGGTACGGTCTAATGCAATACTTTATGTAGAGTATATCATATAAATAAGCTCATTTCATCATCATATAGTCAATCAGATCATATCTCATGCTTTGGACCTTCAGATCTCAAGAAACCACATCCAGATATTTTGTCAAACACTCAGAGGATGTGTAATGCTAGTATAAAACCATGAAATGTAGAGATGAAATCATGCAAGAAAATTCATTGTAAAACGATTAATGAACACCTTGCAAGACCCTCAAGCAATATACATCAAAACTCCTCATAAATTCTTACAATAGGTCCAAGATTTATAGCTTAAAACATAGCAAAATAGTAATAATTTCACATAGCTTTAACATAGTGTGCAGTAAATTCCCTAATAAGCAAGGCCCATTTGTAAATCAACTTTAAATCATGCAATTTAAGTAGGAAAGAGAATTGGTCACCATGGGTGAAAGGTCCTAATGGTTAAAACCCACAAACGTTAACTTGGGGAACCCTTGAAGAAGATTGAAAATGAAGACTTGAAGCTTGAATGAAATCCTAGTCTTCAGTTTTGGGACTTGAATTTAGGGTGAAATATGAGTCTAAGTTTTTGAGTGATTATTAGCCAATATTTAAGATGATATTAGGGTGAAATAAAGCTAAGTATAGGTATTTTCACTCATGGGGGACTTAGGCCCAAGACTAAAAAGTCTTGGACAGAAATAAAAAATGGCACCATTTTAAGCAGGTATGCATCGCGCTGATAATGTAGAGAAGTCACTAGAAATCTCTATAAATTCAGGGTTAGACCCTTTCCCCCCCCCCCCTAATTTTTACCCCCTGAACAAGATATGAAGCCTGATTTTTGATATCACGCACAGGTTTTGAGATATATGAAATTTAAAATTCTAGCATTCTAAGGCACATTTTCGGGCACTTTTTGTGATTGTTTCAAAATATTCATCTTATTATCTTGATCTAGCAACCATGGTATCTCCATTGAATATTTGGTGGCATTATCAATATAGGGTGCATTGTAATGCCCTAGATCTCAAACTAAGACCCTAGTCATTCTTCGTAAGCATATGAGAATAACTTGATGACTTCTAAAGTAGTGGGATCAATTATTATATATTCAAAGTGGATTGTATATAGTTTGGGGTTATAAAACATCTCCTATATAAATGCAAGACCAAAGCATTTAAATCGGTTAAGTTTCAATATGAATTCATATAAGGGTCAACTTCAAATGGTCATATCTCTTAGAAAATAATGAGTTAAGTGTCCACCTACTTACCATATTAAATATCCTAGAATTATCTTTCCAATGTATCTGATTTTGCCTTATTCCAAGTTTATAGTAAAAAGTTATGGTCATTTTACTGAAACATGCCAAAGTTGCCGATTTCAGCAATCCACTGAATATATTAGTAGCAGATCATTTTGAGCACTGAATCATCTCAAAAACCTATAGAATTTGTCAAGAAATGCACTCTAAGGATCTTAGTCGGTGATCCGCAGAATGGTTCGATGATGAGACTACTAGACCGCCGATTTTGATGCTATGACTCATTAAAACGCCATTTTTTTAATCTTGATGATATTTTTACATTTTCAAATGGGTTTTCAACCCATTTAACCTAAATAAACCTTTCTAAGCCTATTTTCATGTCCTAAAAATCTTTCTCTTCATTCATTCCAAGTTTTCTCTCAAGGAAGAAGATTCAAATCCTCCATTGAAGAACAAGCTTCAATTTCTTTGAAGCTTTTAATAAAATTCAAGATTCTCTTCAACTTTCTTCTCTATTTTGCTCTAAGGTATTTAGATTACATCATCGATGGGTCCTTCCACCTATGGAGTCCAAAGCCCTTTCAATCCAATCTCTAAATTAAAGGTTTACTTTATTATGGGTATTTCCTATTTCTAATTATATATATATGATTCATGTTAGAAATTATGATTTATTAATTTTGAATGCATAAGATGAGTAGGTATTTAAGAACCTTTTACTACATTGGGTTGAGGATTTCTTAAATGGGTCTTGTTAAATGTTTACCCAATCGATATATTTTGATCTAAATCATGAATATTATATTCAAATGAGTATTTATTGCCATTTAATTACATGATTAGATGGATTTTGGAAAATGTCCAACCTTAAACTATTTTGGGTCTATGAATTAATTATGAGTTGTTTAAATTATTATTTCTAAGATAATTTTCATGATGTTCAAAGTAGGGTTCTCAATGGTTAAGGTAAGTAGTTTGAAATGATTTCAAGTGATTATGTTTTACGCCAATCATGCATGTTACCCTTACATTTCATGATTTTTAGTCTTGAAGCATAGACCTACCATGTTTTTACTAAGATTATATGATGAGACATCTTATGTTGATGAAATCTTTATTTGCAAGTTTGCAAGTCATGAATATTATGATTGGTAAGACGCTATCAAGTGTATTACAAAACTTGTTGAAATCCTAAGAAAGTTAGGTATTATTGTAAAGCCTTCTTTATGATGTTATGATATATAAGGATTTTAGAGTTCATGTGGACTAAATGTGGGTTATTGTAAATATGTTTTCAATTGGTGATTTTTGCTACAAACATGCACGGATATTATTAAGTCGCATGCTTTAAGTTGATCTTAAACTCTCTCCCATCATTACCATAATCTCTGTTGAACTATGATCATGGACAATGAGGACCTTATGCATGCTTTTGCATAAAGATGAACCAAGTTACAAAAGATATTTTATTAAGGAATGAAGGCTTATGAGATGGTCTGTGTCTATTATTGACTTATGAAATTTCTTAATGAATAAATGTTGATGGTGGAGGATTTCCCATCTAGTTAATGAATGAATAATGATGATGGAGGATCTCCCATATGAACGTTGATAGTGGAGGATCTCCCATCTATAAATGAATGAATATTGATGGTGGAGGATCTCCCATCTAAGGAATACTTAAAGATATATCCATATGACTTATCATAATGTAAATAATATGACTCTATGACTTTTGATTTTTGACCCTTATGAGAATACTACCTAGCACCGAGTTGAACTAGAGGCAAATACTCAAGATCTAAAATTATGTGCCACCATAAGAAAAGGGATTAGAGGCCATATCCAAATCCTTAAGAGGTCAGTACTCTAAGAATAAGGGCTTGAGATGAGTAACCGAGTCCAAGAATTAGAGGGGAGTACCTGGTTCATACAAGGCTTAGTGGATCCACTTAGCCATTGGGAAGTTCAACTTGGCAAAGTGACTTCATCCTTTTTTTTGATGTATGGGAAACATCGAGAATCTATGGATTGGCTCAGATGATTTATGTTGACTATGGTCTCTCTCACTATGTTTTATGAACCCCCAAAGGCGCATGGTATATGATATTCTTGAGCTATGATAATCTGAAAAATGTAATGTTCTTTTCATGGTCCCAAAGTGTCCTTTCATAATGGTTCCTTCATGTTATGTCCAAAGATGCTTTAAAGTTCATAAGATTCATTGTTCACAAGTTCAATGATTTTCTTCACATATGTTATGGTCTCTTGTTATTGGCAATGGTATTTCTCATAATGGTACATGACGTTCTTCTCAAGTGTACATGTTGATCTTTCTTATGATTTCTAATGTGTCATTATTGGTATGATGATCCTTCATTTGAAGTAAATGTATTATTATTTTGAAAAGGTATTACTATTTTGTTGATGCATGATGACTTATATTCTTTAAGTCCAAGTCTAAGTGCTTTATTGTGAAATTTAATCAGTTAAGTGCATGCTCTTTAATCTCTACATGCATTATCTTAAGTTTCATGGCTTAAATAATTTCTTAAATGATCATATTTTTCACCATATAAGGACTGACACTCCACGATATCCTCTACGTGGCTAGCAGTGGATCATAAAAGATTTTGCTTATAGTAAGTCTTTTAGTTCGAGGGAAATATCTATCTTCTATCTAGTTATTTTATATTATAATATTGATACTCTTATTACTTTACTTTTTAGGGTGACCCCATATATATCTTGGCCCCGGTCCCATCTATGACTTATAGGTAGTGTTAGATAATCATGTTATGTACCTATTATGCAATGTTTACACTTCAATGAAAAGTTATACCTTAGTTCGTATCCCTTTTATGTGATGCTTTCGTTGTTGTTGATGGTAAGTGGTGATCTTTTTAAGCTTCTATTTTCCCATACATTGAATCAAATGATCCTTTCCTATAGTCTTTTATTGTGATTAAATGATGGAAAATCCTTTCACCTTTTCCCCATAGCTTGAGCCTAATGCCCCGCTTTTCTCTAGTTTGAATTTTTTGATGCTTGATTTATGCTTCCTAATAAAGGATCTGCTTACATATTCTATGAGGCTTGTTTGGTATTCACCATGTCGTACATAGGCCCAAGGCTTAGATCGTAACATGCATGTTGACATATTTACCAATCACAGAAGTTTGCAATATATATTTTAGCCAAAGGAATGTGAACCTAAGAAAAAAGACATGGTTAGAGCTTCATAAAGACTGTGATATGAGTGTGATGTATTATCCCAGCAAAGCAAATTTTGTGGCTGATTCACTAAGTAGAGTATCTATGGGCATTATTGCACATGATGAGGCTGCAAAGAAAGAGTTGGTCAAAGTACTGTATTATTTGGCATGTGTGGATGTGAGGTTGAATAGTGGTGTACTTTTCTAAAATAGGACAGAATCATCTTTGATGGTGGAATTTAAGGCAATACAAGGCAAGTATCCTACCTTAGTTGAGTTGAAGATAGAGGTTTTTTCAGCAGAGGGAGATAGAGTACTTCATTACCAAGGGCAATTTTGTGTTCCTCATATTCATAGTCTAAGGGAGAAGATTCTAGATGAATCTCATAAATTTAAATATTCTACTCATCTAGGATCCACCAAAATGTATATTTGAGAGAGTTATATTGCCGGAACATCATGAAGAAAGATATAACTAGGTAGATGGCAAGATGTGCAAATTGTCAACAAGTGATAGTCGAACACCAAATACTAGGTAGTTTAGCCTAAGATATTGAGATTCCTACTTGGAAATGAGAGGAGGTGAATATGGACCTCAATACAAGTTTGCCAAGCACTTGAAAGTAATTTAACTCAATATGGGTGATTGTGGATAGAATGACAAAAGCAGCCCATTTTTTGTCAATAAAGACTTTTTATAGTGATAAGGATTATGTAAGGCTTACATCCAAGAGTTGGTGAGATTATATGGGGTTCCATTGTCTATCATATTATATCTTGGTGCTTAATTAACTTTTAGTTTTGGGAAACCATTTCAAAAGGACCTTGATACAAAGGTGAAGTGAAGTACCGCATTTCATCCTCAAAATGAAGGGCAAGACAAAAGAAAAATCCAAATATTGTAATATATGTTGAGGGAATATGTGCTTGATTTCAAGGGTGATTGGGAAGATCACCTCTTAATGAATTTGCTTACAACAATAGTTTCTATTCAAGTATTGAATATGGCATTATTTAAAGTTTTATATGGTAGATGATGTAGATCGCCAGTAAGATGGTTTAACATTGGGGAAATGTCCTTGATTGGACCATATAGGTAATTGATTACATGGACAAGGTGCGACTTATAAGGGAAAGTTTGAAGGCTGGCCAAAGTCATTAAAAGTCATATGTTAATATTAGAAGAAGGGACCTTGAGTTTGATGAAGTTAATTTGGTTCATTTGAATATTTTACCTATGTAAGGTGAAATGCATTTTAGCAAGAAGGGTAAATTGAACCCTAGATATGTGGGACATTATATAGTCCTAAGTCAAGTTAGAAAAGTAGCCTATGAGTTAGATTTGCCAATGAAGTTGGCTATGATTTATTCAGTGTTTCATGTGTCGATGTTGAGGAAATTCATGGGAGATCCAAACTCCATTGTTCCATTGAAGGGTGTGACCATTGAGAAGAATTTGACCTATGAAAAGGTACTAATTGGGATTTTAGACCAACAAGTGAAGAAGTTGAGAAACGAGGTAGCTACATCCACTAAGGTGTTACAGAGGAACCAGCAAGTTGGGAGTGCTACTTGGAAAGTGTAAGTGGACTAGATAAAACATTTTCCTTACGTATTTCCTTCTATAAAAGCCTAAGGTATCAAAATATAAACTATTCTTCAAACTCCTAAAATATGAACTATTCCTCAAATTCCTATATATTCATTTTCTTTTTCATAATTCATGCATGCATACTCATAAAACGCTTTTAGAATAATAATTGATGCATATGTTCGATGATTTCATGAAATTGATGTTTATGTTATATTTTTGAATTTTCATGTTGGGTTGTTGGTTATGATTCTCTCTACTCAAGCTTATTTTTGTCTAATTCGAGGATTGATGATGTCAATACGGAGATATTGTAATTCCCCACATATTAGAAAGTATAAAAATGGAGGAGTTGTAGATAATTTAACACTTGACTAAGAGTATGAACCAATCTATGATTGCTGGTTTGTTTCACATGTCGTAGATAGGCTTAGTGGAAGGAGAAGAGAACTTGAAAATATTTAAAATTTGGAAGTCAAGTCATGAGATAACAGTATGATTTATACTTGGAACTATGGTCTATAGATGTGGGTCATAGATAGGATCCTAGAAACTTGAAAATTTGCTAAGCACTGATTGGCATTACGAGAGGTCCTTATGGACCGTAGTCCATTTTATAGACTCTAGCTTATGCTCCTAATTTGGACTCTGAAGGATGAAAATTTTTCTAGGTGTATAAGGGAGCTACAACTAGTCTTTATGACCCGTAAAGAAATTATGAGTCATACAAAAGGGTCCCGTAAGGTAAGGTTCAGAGACTGTTTCGGAGATTAATTTTCAACTAGATGAAACCTTAAGTTACCAATCATACTCTAGTCTATGACTCATAGATAAAACTCATCAATTGGTCTAAGAAAAAGTTTAATGAAGGACGTTTTGGTCATTTTTGACCTAGTTAACTCCTAAACTGCAACATTTTGATCCTAATAACTACCCTAACTGTCTCAAATCTCTTAAAACTACCCTCAAACTCTTTTAGGCTCATTCATTCTAAAAATCTCTCCAAAAATTCTAATTTTTCTCTTTCTAGTGGAACCTCCATTGAAGCTTATAGATTCAATCTTGGTATGTAGGACTTCCTAGGTGGACCTACACCATCTATGGAGCCTAAATCAAACTCTCATTTTTTTCTCAATTTCAAGCATGAATTTCATGGGTTTTTATGATTTTATTCCCAATGCTTAAATATGATTATTATGAGATTATCCTACTCTATTATACATGAATCATGATGAGTTAAATGCATTTCATAATTTTCTAATTTATTTCAAGTATGTGTTGATTTGGGTTTTTCAAGTTGATATGGGTTCCTTTGCTTATGATTTGAATTGATTCCAATTGCATTGATATCACTTGATTTTCATCAAATTTCATAATTTTAACTCCAATTTTGTATGAACCAATTTGTTAACCTATTCTCCTATGTTAACCATTGTCTTCATGAAAAGACTCCAAGTATGAAAACATGTTTATGATCATAATCATGACTATGAAGGTGACCTAAGACCCTAGTATTTATATATCGATGATAATATGGGGAGTATAATCATACTTTACTCAAGTTGCTGATAGACCATTCCTATGTTATAAAATGGCTTCTGAGGTTATGATACCTATATGCAAACTATGAAAGTGTGATTTTGAGAAATTATGACCTATGATAACATCTATGTATATTGCATGATTATGTATTCCGTGGAATTTGACTTAGCACCTAACGAGATTGAGTGAGAGGGCTATACTCAAGGGCCTTTATATAAATCATCTTGTCTCATAACTACGAGCCACCATAGGATTATATTATGTGCCTATATGGCATTATGTTAGTTGATTTACATATGGCACTCATCGTGTTGGGGTAGGGCCCATAGGGTGAGGTATAGTCTACATTGGAAAGTAGACTACTCTTTCTCTAGTATAAAGGCAACATCAGAATTTCATGTAATAGTCTGCATAGTCTTATTATCAGTTATGGCCCTATTTCCACATGTCTATATATGCTAGGTTATGAAATTTTCTTACATGTTTCTATTGATAATTTTAAAGAAGCCTCAATCATACATCTTTTGTCTTTATGGTATTGCTATAGTTATGTATATTGTTATTATGATGATGATAGTTCTTTGATTTGTGGTATACCTACATACTTAGTAAATTTCACATACTAACGCATAGTCTTTGTCTACATGATCTAACTCTATAAGGACGGACAGTGATGTACCTACCCATCCTTTTCGTGACTAGAGTCGAAGTAGAAACTTGAACATTTTGGTAAGTTTCCATACTTTGGGGACAAGTTTGGACTTATCTTACTTTTATGTTGTTATGTTGAGACTTTCATGGTTTTGATTTTATCTTAAAGTTGAGCTAGTTTCATATTCTAGACCTCTCCAAGATCTATGATGTAGAGGCATGTTTGGACTTATGATAATGTAATTCCCTTTGATGGGAAGACTTGACTCCTGTAATTTAGCTTTCTTGAGATTCTATTTTTGCTTGCTTACTCTTATAATTGTTCATTTACCTTATGTGTGCTTATGATATGAAGAAGAGTCTTAGTAGGGAACCTTCGAGTTCCATATTTATTGTGTCACAACTATGCCTTAGGTCGAGTCGTGACACCTACTAATAGATCTTCCCTGCTGTGAGGTAATAAAGAGACGATAAATTATTTTTAAAAAGTGTAATCAAGAATATAAACTTATTACATGTCATTCTTACCTAGGTACAAATAAAATCATTTTTGCTCACAAATACTCCATGACCCACTACTCTTGCTCCCTTAAATGCATTATCTCTACTTTTTTTTATCTATAAAGACCTGAGCATTATATGGCTCTATTGAAGCTTGATGATGTAGTTCTAGAAAAGTTTTGGACCAAGGTGAAGCTCCACGGGAGACCTTATGGTCCGTGTAAGGCTTTACGGGTCATGTGGAGCCTCCATAGAGTAGCCCTTAGCCTTGTAAGGAGTGTATGAGACTTAACGTGGAGTTTTGAACTAAGGCACACTACACAAACACCCCATATTGGCCTTATGACACTTCACAAACTGTGTAGTGGGTCGTGTAGTGGCCTTAGTCATGAAATCCCACAGTTTTGGGACCAAGTAAGGTAGGACAGCCATGTATACAATCAGTACAGAGTGGTACAACCCATATATCTCCCTTATTTGGCTTCTTGAGTAAAATGTTTTTAAGTATTCAATCACAATCTCAGAACTTTATCATGAATAAATTTTCTAAGTGTAGTGGTATGGGCAAAAACGCGAACCATGTGGCCTTGTACGACCCATGTAGCCCCTTTGTGTGGATGATTTCTTTGAGAAATTCTAAGTATAGAATTACCATTTTTGACCTTGGTCAATTATTTTTATTTCAAAGTGTTAGATTACGAATATGTATATGGTTCGTATAGCATGTCACAGACCGTATAGTCCTCCATGAGACAAAATCTTTGAAATTTTTAACTTGTTTTATTAAGGATGTTTTCGTAATTATGGATTATCCTAAGGGTCGTTTGTGTCGTCCTATGCTACCTAAAAACTTTCTATAGACCTAAGCTTTGTTCCTCTCATTCAAATTCATTTCTCACATTAAAAATTCTCTCAAGTCTGTATCAAAAAACTCTAGTAAGAATTAAGCTTGGGGACCAAGGAAATGCTCTTTTTTCACCAAATTTTTTTTCTTGAATCTTCTTCATTAGCTAAGGTATGTGAGATTTATTATTGATCCCTTTCAATCAAGAAGACCCAAACTCTTTCCACTTGATTTTACATGAAATTTTTCTTACTTTAAATAGGGGTTTTTGATATTATTATTTATTACATTCAATTTGATATATGGACTACGTTTTATTAATGATTTAAAGTGATTTAATTCCTAATATGATGAATTGCATTGAAGTTACGAAATTATAAATGTGCATGTACCCTTTAAAGCTTGATTTGTGCATGGATAATCTATATTATAATTTAAATGTGAATTTTATTTATATCTTTACTTGAATTTCATAATGTATTGTTAATTTAAGTTTGAATCTCTATTACCCAAGCTAATATCATCTCATTCATGGCATATGCAAACATAGCTATGAGTTTTATAAAGTTTATGAAGTGGGTCAAGACCCAATTATAGTTGCATGTATGATTTGAGAAGATTATGGTTATGACAAGAATGTGGTCACATAAATGAGTATGATTAAGGCTCATTGAGCAATTATGGGTGTTTACACTATTATGTTTAGGGAGCATCAATTGAGGTCTGAGGTAAGGTGGTCTATCCCTAAGGGTCCATACTCATTTCTCAAGAAGGTTCTCCAAAGGAGCTCTTTCTATACAAGAAAAGTATTACATGAAGAATATTTTGTCTTTTCAGCCTAAGATCCATATGTCATGACACACGCTTAGGGCCTAGACACGACACGACGAATAGGGAACCCTAATCAAGCCTCTCAACTTATCATTACACATAATTGGTCACGGAAGCATGTAAAACACATAAAACAAGCATAAACAAGCAAAAGGGCTAAGGGATAGCTCGCCAAAACATCAACATCAAAACAAGGACTCATAGCTCATATCATAATTAAACTTGTCCAACAATACCTCTAAATACATACTTAGAGCAGGGGTGAAGGCAAAGTAACTGGGCTCACCCGCATAGTCAAAATAGAACATAAGAAAGTGTCTCAATACATAGATAATAGCAATCATACACTAAGGTCCCTAAAATGGGAAACTCACTAACAAGCTTGGAATAGCATTATCTAGGCACATGGAAGGGGAAGATGATGTACTAGCACACCAGTTCCTAATGGTGATATTATGTAGGCAAGAGTATGCGTTAGTACATTTGAATGTACTAAGTATTTGGGATGCCATGCAACAAGGGATAAGTTTCATAATCAACATGTATAATAATAGACAATAGGCATGATCTAGCAACATGACATATATAACAAATGCATAAGTAAAATATGCTTAAGTAACCCGTGCTCATATAGGATATCATATGTGTAGAAGAGACCAAGTTAATTTTTAAAGTACGAACCTCTTGGTAGGCTAGTGATGTCGCCGCCACATCACTTAGGTGGATGAGTGCTAACCCTCATCTAGGTTGGTAATAATGTCGACCCATTACCATGGTAGAGAAGTACAAACCCTTCCCTAGGTTAACGAGTACAAACCCCCATCTAGGTTAGTGATGATGTCGCCCCATCACCAGGTGGAGAAGTACAAACCCTTCACTAGGTTATCCGGGTGCTCAAATCCCGCGGATTAGGTATGGTCGATTCTACACTTTATATAGGATTCATCATATGCTCTAGTGCAATACTTCATATAGGAATAATCATATACATAAGCTCATTTCATTATCACAATATTATTCATGTCATATCTCAAGCTTTGGACCTTTATTTCCTTAAGAAACCTTAACCGGATATTTTATCAAACACCTTGGGAGGTGTACTGAGGGTTAAAGACCATGCAATTTGGAGATAAAATCATGCAAGAAAATCTATAGTAAAACCATCAATCAACACATTGCAATACCACCAAGACATTCACATCAAAATCCCTCATCAATACCAATATTAGATCCAAGATTTAGAGCTGAAAACATACTAAAACAAGTATACATTCATCAACTAAAATCACTGTGCAGTAAATTTCTCAATATACAAGACCCACATGTAAAATCAACTTTAATCATGCAACATTAGGAAAAAGAAGGTTTAGGCACCATGGGTGAAAGGACCCAATGGTTCAACACCACATACCTTAGCCTTGGAGAAGTTCTTGGTGAAGTTTGAAAATGGAGGCTTGAAGCTTGAAGAAAGTCCTTAGTTCCGGATGAGGGTTTTGATTCTTGAATTTTGGAGTGATAATATGGCTAAGTGTTTTGTCCAGTATTGGGAAATGTCTAGGATAATATAAGGGTGAAATTTGGCCAAGTATAGATAAAAACACGTTTGCAAAACTTCATCCTAACACTTAGAATACTTTAGGCTGCACAAGATAAATAGTCCCAAGCAAAATACACCTCTCCGCGTCGCGGAGAGGACGTGGAGAAGGAATTACGCTAAAGCGTGCCCTTGGCAAATCGCGGAGGGAACGCGTAAACCTCATTGGAATTCATTACTTAAAAATTTATAATGCTAATCTTTTACTTTTAAATTAGAGTTAGACCCTTTTTAACCTAATTTTGACCCCTTGATCACAAATATGAGTCAAAGTTTTGAAATAGCTAATGGATTTTAAGATTTATGAAAATTAAAATTTTGGTCATTTGGAGGCATATTTTGGGGCACTTTTCGGGGTCGTTACACCATGGGTATGAAGAATGTGATTTGACCTTTAAACCAATAATGCATATAAATGATTTGAAAGTCTTATGCCTCTTTTACAAGCATGTATATAGATGTATTCTAGTGGAATGATGACCTAAGACTGAGAGGACCTTGAGATTGAGCCTCATCCTATTAGTTGAGGCATGACTCGTTAGAGATGAATTTCATTATCCTATAACTATGTGCCTAACATATATATATGTCAATGCCCCAAGGTGGAAAGAAGGAGAAGAATGTTAAGGATCTACCTTCCAAAGTAGGTCACCTTTTTATCCGATGTGGGGTAGATGAAGGAGTTCCAAGTTATAGCTCACGTTGTCTTATGTCAGTTACGGTCCCATCCTCAATATATATGAAGTATTTTTGCATCTATGCATCATGTATTTCATGGCATATTGATATAAGATATTCACTTGTTATATGATTCTTTCTATATATGTGCTCTTGTCATCTAACATCAAAATGCAGGTTTAATGAGTTCATGTGCATTATAAGCCCGCATACTTAGTATATTCAAATGTACTAACACATAATTTTTCATAGATGATCTAACCATGTAAAAATCGAGGACTACATTCGTCTACCGTATGAATCTATCTTGGATCTTGAGATTTGCTTGTTGATGTGAGTCCTACTTCCAAGGACAAACCACTATTCCTTTACCTATTGGTGTTTATTTATGTTATTTACTTTGAGGGTGAGCCCAGGGTATGTCTTAGTCCTCATTCTATCTTATGACTAGAGGCGTTGTTAGATATCTGGTATGCTCTTTTACGTTTATATGCTAAGTGTTGTGATTGGAGATTATGCTTATAGGTTTGGATACCTATTGGGTAATGTTATGATTATTGGCAATAAATATTATGATATGTTGCTATGTTATGATTTGAAATATCCTAAGTCCGGAATTTCCCCCATAAAGTGAGTCATGCTTAGCCACCCCTTAGTATTTATGTGTTACATGCTATGTGAATCCATGTTACTCCTATTCTATCTGACATCCCCATAGCGTGAGTCCTACTTTCCTATCCCTTAGAATTATTTGTTTACTATCTATATGTGCTTCTAAACTGATGATGTGTGAATGGATGCAATTAGGCTTATTTGGGGATTCTCGGGTTATCATTCGCCATGTCACTCCTAGGCCCTAGGTTCAAGTAATAAGATGTTTGGTATCAGAGCATTAGGTTTGTAAATGATCCTCAAAGTCCAACATGTCGCGTCGACTAAAACCTATTCATGGTTGTGAAATTTACCATGCGTATGAATGAGAAGCGATTGTGATATTCTAGGAATTATCACACTAGTTTATATCTTATATCATACTATGAACCATATGTTACAGTTTCTTTATCCTGATGGTATCCTTGCTACATTATAGAAGATACCTTGAGTAAGAGCTCCCCTACTAAGACTGGCCCCAACTAATGAGGATCAAGCACCTAGAGGGGCTATGGAAGAGCCTATCCCTAATGATGAATTCCTTACGGTCTTTGTTGTGCTTGTCCAGGTGGTGACTACTTAGTCTAGGCAAGATGACTGAGTTTATCAACCTTAAACAGGGAATCCATGATGACTGAGTTTATCAACCTTAAACAGGGTGGTATGAGTGGGAGAGACTATGCCCTTAAGTTCACTAAGCTCTCCAAGTATGCTCCTATGCTTGTGGCTGACCCTTGTGCAAGAATGCACAAGTTCATTTTTGGAATATCTAACTTTGTTGTGAAGGAATATCGTATGGCTCTGCTTATTCGGGATATCAACATCTCTAGACTCATGAATTATGCTGAGTAGATTGAGGGAGACAAACTTAAGGAAAGGAGGGTCCATGGTTCTAAGATGGCCACCCATTATGATGGTAGGTTCTCCAACTCCAAGGGTGGTGGTTATGGTTGCTTCCAACAGAGCCAAGCTTCTAATGTTCGGGTTGCGAATCCCAGGGTACCTCCTCCCAAGGCACATGTTAAGGGTTGACCATTACCTCCATGATGTGACAAGTGTGGGAGGATTCACTCCTGGACGTGCTTATGGGGTTCAGGTGCTTATTATAGTTGTAGTGAGACAGGACACAAGCATGTTGATTGCCCAAAGGCACCGATGAAGGGTCAAATGGTTCAAGGAACTCAAGTTCAACCAAGAGCATCACCATGTTGTTCCCCCACAAACAACAGGTTCTATGCTTTGCATGCTCGTCTGGAAGTGGAGGAGGCTCTGAATGTTGTGACTGGTATATGAAAAGTCTTTTATTTTGATGTTTATGTTTGCTTGATCCAAGTGCCAAGTTATCATTTGTAATTCCTTTGTTGGCTGTTAAGTTTAGTTTGAGTCCTGAAATTTTAAGAGACCCTTTTTTAGTCTATATTCCCATGGGTGAATATGTTGTTGCTCATAGAGTTTACCGGGGTTGTCCTATTTTTGTGTTGCATAAACTCTTTCTGTGTGACCTTTTGGAACTTGAGGTACTTGATTCTGATATGATTCTCGAGATGGACTGGTTACATTCTTCATATTCCTCTATATATTATAGAACCCTGAAATGACCCCAAAAAATACCCGAAAATATGCCTTGGAAGTGCCCAGAATCGTTATTTTCAACATATAAAAATTAATTCATTATATTGAAAATCCAACTTTATATTCTTGTTTAGGAGGTCAAATTGAGTGGGAAATGAGTCTAACCAGGATTTTAGAGCAATCGTATCAAATTCGAAAATTGCAAAAATGTGATTTAGGAGGGTAAACTTTAAAGGGGTATATCTCTTAGCACACAAAGAACTGGGTGGACCACGACCTACCAAATTAAAGTCTTTGCATCAGCTTTCCAATGCACTTTGTTTCACCTAATTCCGAGTTTAGATGAAGAATTTATGCCCATTTTTTGAACTTGTTTGTGCAGAGATGCAAATTACAGTGAGCAATCCGCATCGCTTTAACGATGCAGAGCAGTGTTATTTTGGTCCTGTTTTTTCTTTTACTTTAGTCCTAGACTTTCAATTCTTAGTCCTAAGGGTTCCCATACTTGAAAAGCCCTATAGTTAGCCTTATTTTACCCTCATATTATCTTAAACATTCCCTAATACTCACTCAAATACTTAGACAAAACTTTCTCTCAAGATTCAAATCCCAAAACCCTCATCTGGATCTAAGGAATTCCTTCAAGCTTTAAGTCTCCATTAATGTCTTCTTCAAGAAATTCTTCAAGGTCAAGATATATGGTGTTGAACCATTGCGTCGTTCCACCTATAGTACCTAAGCATATTTTTTACTTAAATTGCATGATTTAAATATTGATTTACTTATGGGTCTTAATTATTATAAATTACACTACATAGTGATTTGAGGTTTATGAAAGTATGATTGTTTTATGCATATTTTGAGCTATAAATCTTGGATCTAATGTAAGATTTAATGAGGGGTTTTGATGTATATTACTTGATGGTGTTGCAAGGTGTTGATTGATAGTTTTACAATGGATTTTCTTACATGATTTCGCTCTTGAATTGCATGGTTTACATTAACATTACACCCCCTCTGAGTGTTTGATAAAATGCCTTTTTAAGGATTCTTTAGGTTTTGATGATCTATTGGTTGAGTTATGATTCAAGTGACCCTATGACGATTATGAGCTTTCTAAATATGTGTTTAAGTCATGAATAATGATAATGGTGTAGCGTCGGATTAAGCCCTTTTTCTAAGATTATGCCTCTTGTGAGTCTTTGATATTAATGTTAATGCAAAGAATAATGTTTATAATGAGCCATTCTTATGGTTGAAGTTATGCTCACCATTTAAGGTCAATGATGTTAAAAGCTACTTGTGTCATGTCTCTATGTTTCTTGCATGTAGTTAAAAGATGATTATCTTATATATATTTCGTGGGATTAGACTTTGCACCAAGTAGACTAGAGCTATGTGCCACCATAGGTTAATGGATTAGAGGTGAGTCCCCAAATCTCTAAGAGGAGAGTACCCTAAATTTGAGGGCTTGACGCGAGTACCTGAGTCCAGGATTGTGACGATTACCTGAGTCCAAGAACTAGAGGCGAGTACCCAGTTCACAAAAGGCTTAGGGCAGCCACTTAGGCATTAGGAGGTTTACCTTGGCAAGTAACTTCCCCCTTCCTTTCAGTGTAGGGTTGACATCGGGATTTTGAGTTGTAGCTCGCTTAGTCTTATGTTATGTCGGTTGAGGTCTCTTCCCACACTTATGTATTATGATCTATAGGAGTGAAATAAATTGTAAGCATGTTTTACTTCACGCATCATGCATATATGTCATATTGATATTGTGCTATTCATTGCTTATTATTATTATTATATATATTAATTATGATATCTATCTCTTGTTGCATTGCATCCCATATACTTAGTACATTTAAACATACTTACATATACTCTATGTCTATATAATGTTACCATATAGGAATTGGAGCTCCTATTCATTCTTCTCGTGGCTAGATGGATTATTCAGGTTAGCCTTTGGTGAGTCCTCTATTCCGTGGACAATAACTATTCCCTTATGTTATGTATTAAGACTTTCTTTCATTTATTGTATACTTATGACCATAAGGGTGAGCCTGGTTGCTTTGTCTTGACCCCGCTAAGTATCTATGTTTAGAGGTGTTGTTGGACAAGTTATGTATTATGTATGAGCTTTGACTAATCTAAGTTATTTAAGTATTAAACTCTCTCTCTCCTTTAGTCCCAATTCCCCTTGTTCATATTTCTTATGTTGTTTTATATTTCTTATGCGACCAAGGATATGTAATCATATGCTATGAGGATTGTTTGGCGTTCCTTCGGGTTCCTCATTTGCCAGTCACATCTAGGACCTAGCCTTGGAGGTTAATATACAGCATCGATTAGAGTATTATTCATGGTTGTGTTATGCACCACAACTAGGAGTAGGAGGGTATGAGACATTTAGGAAAAGTTTCCCTTCTTCATGTTCTAAGTCATGCTATAGAGTTGGAGTAAGTTTCCACTTAACGATTGTTCTTTGTTATACTAGATCATGCCTAATGCAAGATGAAGAATATCTCATTCTTCTGAAGAATAATCGACTCATGATGTATTCTGAGATACTTTCACTATGCTTGCACAAGTTGTGGCTAATCAAGCTAACCAATGGGCTTAATCCCCTCATGCTTCTACTCCGGCATCTCAGGTGAGAGACTTCATGAGGATGAACCAGCTGAAATTCTATGGGTCAAAAGGTGGATGAGGACCCACAAGAGTTTATTGATAAGGTCTATAAAATCTTGAATATCATGAGTTTTTGGCTAAATGAAAAGACAGTGTTGGCGGTGTACCAACTCAAAGGGGTAGCCCAAATATTGTATGATCAATACAAGGGGTGAAAAGGGAATTGGTATTGTAGTGCTTCGGGAGGAGTTCAAGATGGCTTTTCTTAATCAGTTTTTCCCTCTTGAGCTTAGGGAAGCTAAATTGGTAGAATTCATGAACTTGAAACAAGGATCTTTGAGTGTGAGGCAGTATGCCCTCAAGTTCAACCAACTTTCTAAGAATGCTCCTCATTGGTGGTTGATCCTAGATCTAGGATGAATAAATTTGTGATGGGGGTCTCCAACTTGGTGAGTGAAGAATGTCAATCTACCTTGCTAATTAGTAACATAGACTTGTCCCATTGATGAATTATGCCGAGCAAATAGAGGAGGAAAAGTTAAGAAAGAGGAGAGCTAAGGGGTCCAAGAGGGCTCGATTTAAGGGTAGCTTCCAAGATCATGAGTTCAGCCATGCTCCAAATGAGAGCATCGTCAAGAGTAGAGTGGGTAATGACAAGAATTTAGGTGAAGACATTAGTGGACAAGCTCCTCTTAGGTGCAACAAGTGTGGAAAGTGCCACCCGAGAGATTGCTTAGCCGAATCGTATGCATGCTTGGGATATGGTGGAATGGATCATAAGATGACACATTTTCTGTGGGTCCCCAAGAACCATAAAGATAGTTAATGGCATTCTCAACCACACCCCTCTAGAAGTCACTAGGCTTGGCATGGTGCTTCGAAGGTAAGTTAAAGGTTTTGATTTTGAGGGATCTGAGTTTCACTGTTTCTTTCATTATTCTTTTGGTTTCTAGTGGACTTCTTGTGTGTCCCAAGTTATGATGTGAACCTTTGGTATCTACATCTTGGTAGAGTATATGGTTGCTAGAAGGACCATAAGGGTTGATCCATGTTCATATTGCATTAGGTTTTGCCTCGTGATTTGTTGGAGTTGATGTAGTGGATTTGATATTATACTTGGGATGGAATAGTTGTATGAATGTTGTGTCTCCATGCATAGTAGGACCCATAGAGTTGGATTCCAACTCCCTAATGAACCTGTCTTGAGTGGGAGGGTGTCAACTAGTAGTAAAAGAGAGGTAGGTTCATTCTTGCCTTAAGGTTTAATTGATATCTATGTGTTTCCTATGTTCTTATTATATAGAAGTCTTGCCTTGTGATCTTGGTTGAACTTAGCTTGATGTGTTGGAGGTCTTGGGGTAGCTTGTGCTACTTGCATAGCATGTTTCTAATGAGTTTTGAACCCGTAAGGTTGTATTATGATTATTGAGGAGGTCGGTCTATCTGGTCAACTACAAGGAGTTAGTTGCTTCACTACAATTGATCTTTAGTTTGAGCTTTGTCCCTAAGTGAGCATTATTAGTATTGGTGGAGTTGTTTGGTTGAATTATGGATTGGCTATGTTTATAGACTTCGTAAATAGGGTCTTTAGTCCCAACCTTGTTATACTTGTGGTGGTCTTTAGTGTTGAAGTATGGATTTAATTAGAGCTTGTGAATCCTTTTGGGTGTAGTGTGCAAGTCTTAAATGATAGGAGGTTGTTTGCTAAATATGATAGGTGTGAATGAAGGATAACAAGAAGGTGGCTAGAATTCTTTAAGGGTCATGATATGAGTGTGCATTATTTTCCTAATAATATTAATGTTATGGTCGGTGCTCTAGGTAGCCTAGCATGTGTTGATGCTAGTGGCAGGGAGGGGACTAGGTAGGTCCATCGTTAGGCTAGAGTGGGGCATTAGGTTGGAGGAAGTTGAGCCTGGTGGTATAGTGGTCTTGGTGGTTCTAAATCTTCTTTGGTTGAGGAGGTCTACATTAGGCAAGGCCTTGATTCTGTCTTATTAGAGTTGAAAGTTTTGGGTGAGAAGATAAGTGGATATTGTCCCCCAAGGGGAAGATGGTGGTTTATGGTACCAAGTGGGTTAGGTGTGTTTAAGGTTAACTATTGAGTTATGGTTGT
The DNA here is from genome assembly GCA_025642045.1 of Solanum sejunctum. Lineage (NCBI taxonomy): Eukaryota > Viridiplantae > Streptophyta > Magnoliopsida > Solanales > Solanaceae > Solanum > Solanum sejunctum. The sequence goes on from JAOTQJ010037267.1 coordinate 50,244, forward strand.
GAGTCCTTATAGGGTGAAGAGGGAAGTTGGTAAGGTTGCATAAGTTTGGGGACTGCCTATAGAGAGGGGTTTGGTTAGTCCTGTCTTCATGCTTCTATGTTGAGGGGATGTGTTGGTGACTCTAGCATTATATAACACTTTGAGGTGTGGGTTTTATGGAGGACAAGTTTACTTAGGAGAAGATCTTGGTGGAGGTGTTAGATGGATGAGTGGAGAAGTTGATTGATAATGATATAGTGTTCTCAAGGCCCTTTGTAAGAGTCGCATATTCATATGTATCTCTTGGGGAGCCAAAGTGGGCATGGAGGGCCAATATCCATATCTCTTTCATTCTATTCAAGCTTATAACAACATGTCAAGTCCTTTTTATGATTCCAAGTCTCATGTTTCATCCCCGATGTCATTCATATGCATTCATGTTTAAGTTGGTAAATTTATGATGATTTTACACTTATGTTGAGATTTTGGAAATGGTGTTTTAAAAGTAATGTTGCATTCTTGTTGGGGCTAATTTTTTTTATGATCACTCTTATCTAGTATGTTTCTTTGATATTCGGGGACGAATGTTCCTAAGGGGGAGATATTGAAACGACCCAAAAAATTGCCTGAAAATGTGCCTCAGAAGTGCTTGAAATCAAAATTTTTATATATCTAAAATTCAACTTCATATTCTTGTTCAGGGGGTCAAATCTAATGGAAGATAGGTCTAACCCAAATTTTAGAGCAACCGTATCAAAATCCAAAAATCATAAAAACACGATTTAGGACGGTCAACTTTAAAAGTGCATATATCTTAGTACACAAACATCTGGGTCGCCTATGACCTACAAAATTAAAGTTCTTTGAATTAGCTTTCCAATACACTTGGTTTCACCTCATTCCGATTTCGAATGAGGAATTTATATATGTTTTCATGGAACTCATATGTGTAAAGATGTAAATTCTAGTGAGTTCCGCGTTGCGCATTGCTATTTTGGTCCTTTTTTTCTTTACTTTGGTCCAAAAATTTCAAGTCTTAGGCCTAAGGGTTCCCATACTTGAAAATACCTATACTTAGCCTTATTTCAAACTCATATCATCCTAAACATTCTCCAATACTCACTCAAACACTTAGACTAATATTTCTTTCAAGATTCAAGTCCTAAAACCCTCATCGGGATCTAAGTAATTCCTTCAAGGTTTAAGTGTCCATTAAAGTCTTCTTCAAGAAATTCTTCAAG
>JAOTQJ010037268.1:0-15480 GCA_025642045.1 Solanum sejunctum
TGCTAGTTTTGGAATGCGACTCACCTTACGTTGTAAATAGCGGGAGGGGGGTAGGGGGTAGGGGGTAAGGGGTAGGGGGAGTTACTCTTCATCATTTCTTCTTTGGCATCCCAAGTTATTTTCTCAATATTATTTTTCCGCCACAATACTTTCATGGTCACCAGTTCTTTATTTTGTAGCTTTCTTATTTGTTGAGCAGTACCTCATCATAAAACAAGTCTTCAGAGATGTGGATATCCTCAATATGAGTGATACGTGAAGGATCTTCAATACACATTCACAACATAGATACGTGAAACACGGGATGAACTGCTCCCAATTCTGAAGGCAAATCAAGCTCGTATGCCACCTTGCCAATTTTTTAAATAACGTTATATCGTCTAACTTACCTAGGGATGAGCTTCTTTTTATCTCCAAATCGCATGATACCCTTCATAGATAATACTTTCAAGAAAATACAATCTTCTACATCAACTTCAAGTCTCATTATCAAACGTCCGTATAAAACTACTACTGACTCTAGTCCGTTTACAATTGGTCTCTAATAGGTTTCACTTTTTCCATAGCTTGCTGAACTAGATTAGGGCCTAGCAACATTACTTCCCTGACCTCAAACTAATCAACCTGCAACCTGCACCTTTTCCCATATAGTGCTTCATAAGGCTCCATTCGAATACTAGCTTGGAAGCTGTTATTCTAAGTTAACTCAATAAGAGGTATATGATCATCCCACCTTTCTTTAAAGTCTAGCACATAGACACATAACATACCCTTAATAGTCTGAATGGTATGTTCTGCCTGACTATCAGTTTGTGGATGAAGTGCTAAGATTTACGTGAGTGTCCAGACCCTTCTGAAAAAACTTCCAGAAAGGTGCTATAAATTGAGCCCTTTGATTATGAGATAATTGATAATGGAACTCCATGAAAATTAACAATCTCTTAAATGTAAAGTTTAGCATAATCCACTGCTGATTATATTATTCTTACTAGCAAGAAATGAATAGATTTTATTAGCCTATCAATGATTACCCAAAGAGAATTCTACCTGCATGTAGTATGAGTCAAACCAGTGATGAAGTCCATATTCATTATGTCCCATTTCCATAGTAGAAGCTGAATATACTAAGCTAGGCCTCCAGGTCTCTAATATTCTACTTTAACTTTCTAGCAGTTGGGACATTGGGCTACTATCTCTGCAATATCCTTTTTTTATGTCATTCCACTAATAAATTTGTCGAAGGTCCTGATATATTTTTATCGCTCCAGGGTGGGTTGAATATATAGAATAATGGGCCTTAAAAAAAATCTTGTCATGGAGTCCTCTGATGTATGGCACACATAAGCAACCCTGGTACCTAAGGACTCCATCTCCAGTTAGCTCAAATAAAGGATACTGCTGTTGTGGAATACTTTCCCCCAGTGTCCTAAGCTCAGGATCATTGTGCTATTGCTCTTCTACTTCAGTAACAAAGTAAAATTCTACTATATTTTGAACAATTACATCTCCAGTCTACGCATCTACCAATCGTACCTACAAACTAGCTAACTGACATAGGCATTTTGTTATTTCAACCTTATCAACTTTAGAATGTCTTAGACTATCCATGGGTTAGCTTTCTCAGGATGGTATAAAATGTTAACATTGTAGTCCTTTAGTAATTCTAGACATCTCCTTTGTCATAGGTTCAACTCCTTCTGCTTAAATAAATATTGGAGGCTTTGTTGGTAGGTAAATACATTAATATGAACTTTGTATGGATAATGCCACCAAATATTTGGGGAATAAATGACTGCGGCAAACTCAAGATTATAATTTTGTTCATGTTTCTGCAACTATGTGGAAGCTTATGGAATACCCCTACCGTGGTGCATAAGAATACAACCTAGGCCAATTCTCGAGGCATCACAATCTATAAGGTAGCCTTTAGTTCCATCCAAAAAAGCCAATATAGGTGTGATGGTAAGCCTTTTCTTTAGCTCTTGAAAACTATATTCATATGATACAGTCCACTAAAATCTAGATTTTTTAATTTCAAGGGTCTCAGCCCAAACATCACTGCTTCTATGTTCTAGCTATTGAGCTTGATACCATCACCAGTAATAACATGACAAAGAAAAGATACAAAAGTTAACCAAAATTCACATTTGGAGAATTTAGCATATAACTTTTATCCTGGAGTGTTTGTAATATAGCTTACAAGTGACGTGCATGCTCAGATAGTTGTCCTAAATGTTTTCCTTGGAATATCAACATCCCTAACTCGTAATTGGTAGTACTCAGATCACAAGTTAATCTTTGAAAAATATTTGGCATTCTACAACTGGTCGAACAAGTCATTAATTTACGGAAGAAGATACTTATTCTTGATAGTGACTTTATTTAGCCGCCTATAATCAATATACATCCTTAAGGATACATCTTTCTTTCGAACAAAAAGCATTGCAGAACCCCGTGGGATGTACTTGGCCTAATAAAGCCTTTATCAAGTAAGCCCTATAGTTGTTCCTTCAATTATCTTAGCTTTGTAGGAACTATTCTGTAGCAAGGAATGGATATATGCTGTGTATTTGAAGGTAAATCTCTAGCATAATCAATTCTCCTTTCCGGGGGATCCCAGGGAGCTTGTGAGGGAATACCATTAGGAATTCATTCATAATAGGGACTGGATGAAAGGTTATTGGCTCCTTATCAATATCCCTAGTATACCATCTAAAAATTAGCTTCTGGGCCTTTTGTATGAAATAAACTTACCCTTGGGTAAGGAAACATTACCTTTCTATTCAATAATGGGTTCACCTGTGATAATATCTGAAGATGCCTCTGAATCATATCAACCTATGAGTAAATAAAAGCGATTCTGGCTACTAATAGAACATAAATTATCTCCTTTACCTCTCCCCCATCCACAACCTCGAGTAGACTATAGACCTGGTCAGTGAGCATGTACTGAGAATAAAAGAGTCTTTTGTACATCGTAAAGGTTGAGATGTTGTACTTTTGCCTAATCTCAATCATTGGCTAATAAAATGTCCTATTTTCCCCTAATGGTAACATGTACTTGAGCCCTCCCTAAACTGCCGGTGCGATTCTTATAGCATTGCATACATGGAGGAGTAGGCTGTCGTATTTACACAGAATGCTCTTGTCAATGGCTCTCAGGCTAGCTTGAACTCTGCCCAGGTCCTGACTGAACATGAATAATCAAATCACTGGCCCTATATTTGTGGTGGGAAACTACCCATTGATGGAGGTGTATATTGATGAAATGGAGGCCTAAATTTACCCTGTGTCTCCCTGTAAGACCCCATAGTACGAGTCATCTTATTCTGCTTCTTGTCTCTATAAGTACCCTGAATCTAATGAGAAAGGTCCTCTGTAGGTTGAGCGAAAGCATGTATGCAGGAAATACTGACATCATCACATAAAGATGTTATTCTGCAGTCTCTACTCAAATGATCCCCTCTAGACTATCAATATAACAATGAACTCTAATGCTTATGGTACATACAATATTTAGTGCATAGCTAGCAAAAGATTTAAACCTAAGGCTGTACCTCTTACGCTTAAATTCCCCCACCTCAAACTAACAAACTGGTTTAGAAGGGCCTCAAACTTCTCATTGTAAATGCCTCAGAGAAGTCCTCTTACTCTACTAATGGAGCATCATCCCCTTTGAATCTCTCTCATGACTCATACCACAAGATAGTGACATCACGTAGTAAAAAGGAAGACAACTCCATAGCCTTAGTGATAGAGGCATGCATCAATCTTAATACTCTATATGTATGGTCAATAAATTCCTAGGATCCTTAGTAGGAGTAGATCTTGTAAATACTGGAGGGGCCAAGAGAAGAAACTGTCATACCTTTAAGCTTTTTGTCTGATCCCTTTTGGTGTCTACTCTCGACTCAAGTTCTCTCTCATGAATAGAGACCATCATAGTCAGTAGTTGAACTACTTCCCTCATCCTTTACTCCTAGTCTCTGGGATAGGACTAGAGGTACTAGTTCTCCTTGGTCCTCAAGAGGTGTTGATGAATGAGGTACTATGAATACTGGAGACTCATTGTGTGCCTCTATAAAAACTATACCCCCTGGCCAATGAATGACTGGTACTTCTCTCGGATCCATATCTATCTGTTGTTATGCCATCTCCTGAGCATAGGCAGCCCATTAAATAAAAACTACAAAGCATGATTTAGATTTCATATGTTCCTATAAGATTGATCTATAACAAGATTAATTAAGTAAAAGAATTATAACCATCCCTAAATGCCTCGTAGACTCTTGATTATAAGTGTAGTACATAATACACTGATAAGTAAGACTCTACTAGACATGATATTATAGACCCCCTGGAACACAAATTACTCAGATACCATGCTTGTCACAGCCAAAAGGGGAGGGGGGAGGGAAGGGGAACGACTTGCACTCAATACCGTTATTGGTTGAGTAAGCCACTTAGCATGCTAGTTAACTAAATAAGTGGCCAAAAGATCAAGTAGCATGATGTTTAAAAAACTAAGCTTTGATCATTTAGTTCATGACCTGGTCAACAACATATCATGTATATCAAGATAGGTATGCCAAAATGATAAAGTACTAGCTAGGCGACAAGGCTACAACAACAGAGGTACATGCACACACTATATGTACACATGCCAATCCTATAACTGGAGACTAAAAGGAACAAATGAATCAACCTAACATAACATGTAATAATAGCCTTTAAGATAGTCAATAACACTATCGGGACAAGACCCAACTATACCCAACTGTATAACAAAAAGTAAGCATCCTGTGAAAGCTCCAGGAAGAGGTAGAGATTGCAAACTCACAATTAAACTATGTTCCTAGTGGAGGGGTAAATTAGAATCCATTCTTGAACCTGCATGCATGAAATTAAATGCAGTGTCCTTAGGGAAAGATGTCAGTATGAATAAATATGTACTGGTATGTAAGACAAGAAGTAAAATCATAGAGAACTATAGAAAAAAGGTATGGAAGTACCACCTGTAACCAAAACACAAGTAACCTTCATGGCCAACGTGCAACCTCCTAGTGATCAAATGTGCATAGTATGCTCGAGTAATCACATGTTGTGAATACATATATATAGATAAAAATGTATGACATACCCTACCAAATGATTGCAATGGTCATCCTTCTGGTAGCTAACCAGCATCATATTTGCCAACTTGTGGCCATTTGGACCATATACATATATATAATCATTTGGGCAAATAGGCTCCATACCTCTAATTATAGCTCAAAGTCCATGTGTAACGTGCAATGTATGATGTGAATATTGAATGCACAATATAGGCCATAGCAATAATTTAGCAAATCCTGGCTCATTGGTACACTTATTCTAATAATATCATAGAATATACACATTACTCCTAGGATGTTATATGTCTTTTGAACAAGTTTTGGAACTTAACCTAACATTTAGAATGAAACCTTAACTTTGAAAAAGTTTATAATAGTGCTTCATATAATGCTTATGCTTGGTCCCATGTCAATTTGTGAAAGAAAGTATTTAAAAAGAATCAAGTGCCTTGGTAGTTTAAATAGGAGCATCACATTGGAGATTATTGAAAATCAATGTGTTACTTGGTAAGTGCTTCAAATATAGTTCTAGTATGAAGGATTGATTATGATGATTACATTCCCCATGTAATCAACCTTTATTTTTAGTGAAACCACACTGAAAAGAGTAACACCTCAACATATGAACATGTAGTCAGGAAAACTAATAAATTGATATATAGATATTGAATGTCCAGGTTAAGCGAACGAATGAAATATCAATCTTATACCATCATGGAAATAATTCAGCTGTAATCCCAATGCCTTTTATAGAAGTTCTTTCTAGCAACAAAATAGTAAAATATCACATCTGATATTTTTGGATTTCTCAGATTTGACGCTCAAAGGAGGGACAGAGCTTAGCCTTAACATACTATTCTAATAGACGTTCAAATGCTCAAAGTTTCTTCAGCAGAGTTGTTACTTACATCCTAAGCTTTGCACACACTGTATAAGCACAATTTATAACCACCTATAAATAGTCCATAAATGTGCATTAATTAGCAGATTTTCCATATAGTATTTTCGCGAGGAAACATCCGTGAAATTTCTTAAAAATGGTCATAAACAAGCCCCAAGGTTATTATCTGAACAAACCATATTTGAAACTACAATAACCAGCAAGAACACTAAATTTATACTATCAAAATTAGCTCAAAATAGAGCAAATAGGAGGGAAAAATAATTGCAAAGCGTAAGGTACACATTTCTATGTATGGAGTTAAATTGTAACGATAAAAATGCGAAGAACATACCTAAATAGCTTAGGGACCTTGTGAGAGCTTTATCTTTAATTTCTCTACTGTTTGGGATGAAACTGGAACTATTTTGAGCTTTAAAAGGACAAATTAGCCGACATCTAGCTAGGCTTGACCCGACCCATCCCATGACCTGGTTTCCTGCTCAGGCATGGATAAAACTATCATAACTTTTTATTTCAAAGTCGGATTGATATGTGGTTTTGTGCATTGCAAACTAGATTCATAGATATTCAATTTGATAGGTTATCCACCCTTTAGATTTTTATATTTTGGAAGATATGGTCTAATACATTGGACCAAAATTTAAGAAGGATTTCTTAAAGAAGCTTATGGTAACTTTGGCCAATCTTTATCTCGCAACTTCCTTGATCCCAAAACTTAACTTATGACCACTTTGCTATTAAAATACCCTTAAAAAATCAATTATTAACAAATTATACACTGTTAGTCCAATCTTAAAAGTGAAACGTAATTTTAACCTTTCAAAAAGGGCTAGGTGTCACTCAGTCCATTTCTTTAATCTCGAATGTGTATTTAGGGGATTCCTTTTACATAAAACTTTAAGTCCTTAATATTACCACTTATTGGTAGCCTATTATCCTTAGGTTCTATCCAAAATCATATATGTCTTATATAATATGAAACACTACATATTATGAAAGACGAGAAACACGGGGTCTTACATTATTTGGGGTAAAACCAGATTTCTATTAATCTAGAAGACAAAGAGAATATCATTGAAATGCCCCAAAAAGTGCCCAAAAATGTGCGACAGAAATTTCCATAATCGTAATTTTCATATATCTTAAAATCTGTGGGTGATATCGAAAATTCGACTCCATGTTCTTGATCAAGGGAAAAATTGAGAAGGAAATGGGTATAACTCTAATTTTAGAGGACCCGTAGCCAAAAATAAATTTTGACAACTTTGCACTTCCAATGAGGGTCCACAACACCTCCACTATGTGGACTCATCATGGAGACATGTATTTTGTTGCCAGTCTTACTGTTTCGGCCTAAGGATTTGGGGCCTAGGGCCTAGGGCCTAAGCACTCCTATACGTAAAAATACCTATACTTAGTTATTTGTTAACTCCATATCATTCAAGACATTTCCCAAAAACCTCTATAACACATATTCATTCAATCATTCCAGATCTCAAGAATTCATTTAAGCTTCAAGGTCTCATTTAAATCCTCATCAAGGAAATCTCCAAATTTGAGGTATATGGGTTTCAACCATTGTGCCCTTTCACCCATGGTGCCCAACCTTCCTTTTTATGTAAATTTTATATTTTCAAGTTGAATTATCTATGGGTATCTCTTATTATTAATTTGATTACAAACTATGTTGGGGTTTCATAAAACGTGAACTGTTTAAGCATGTTTTGAGCTATAAATTTATGATCTATTATGAGATTTGATGAGGCATTTCTATGTATCTTGCATGAGGGTGTTACCAAGTGTTGGTGGGTTGATTTATATTAAGATTTATTACATGATTTCACTTTTAAATTGCATAATTTTGAACTTGCATTACACGCCCGCCAAGTGTTTGATAAAATGTCCGATTTAGGATTTTTTGAGTTATTAATAATCTATTATATGGCTTATGAGTTAAGTGACCTTATGACGATGAAAAGAATATATGTATATATTAGATTCATGAAAAGTATCTATAGTGTTGCAAGTTGACCATAGCTTATTGGGGAGTGACATGCCCAATCACCTTGTGAGGGGGTGACAAGCCTTGATCACCTTGTCAAGGGGTGACATGCCCGTACTACCACATTGAGGAGTATATACCTTGACCACCTTTTCAAGGGGTGACATGCTCTTACTACTGCATTGAGGGGTATATACCTTGACTACTATGTTGAGGGGTGACATACCCGTACTACCACATTGAGTGGTATATATCTTGACTATCTTGTTAGGGGGTAACATGGTCATACTACCACTTTGAGAGGTATGTAACTCAATCATCTTCCAAAGGAGTGACATGCGTTGGATTCCAAGTACTACTTGGTGTGGTCTATGATAATGGTCTCTTCCAACATATGTAATTTATTCTATACAAGCATGTTTTACTTCAAGCATTGATCATGCATGCCGTGTTATTAATATACTATCCTTTGCTTAGGATTATGCATTTTGTCTATATTACCTATCTCTTGTTGCATTGCATCCTATATATTTAGTACATTCAAACGTACTAACACATATTCTATGCCTACATGATGTTACCACGTAGGAGCTGGAGCTCTTCACGATCATCCTCCACGTGGCTAGTTGTGATATCTTGAAGATAAGCTTTGGTGAGTTCTCAAGTTCAGGGACATTAACTATACTACTCTTCTCTTATGTTATTTCTTTATGTTGAACTCTTGATACTTTGAGGGTGATCTTGGAAATTGTCTTGGCCCTCGCTCAAGTCTATCTTTAGAGGTGTTGTTGGACAAGTGATGTCATTATGCTATGTTCTTGACTCTTGTTTGTTTATGGTTATCTACAACTTTCCTTAGTCCCTTTATCATTATTTCTACTCTCTTGTTGTTGTTTAATTACTTCTGCGATCAAGGATGTGTAATTCATATGTTAAGAGGCTTATTTGGGGATCCCATCGGGTTCTCATTCACCGTGTCACATCTAGGCCCGAGGTTTTGGTTGTGATAACCACATTTACATGTCCTTATGAAACCTACATTCAAGAGTATGTCATTCAGATTGTGTATTATAGTGGCCACCTTCCAGAGATGCATGATGTCAATTTTCTATGATATGGTGGGGGACACTATTGAGATGTTCATGGATAATTTTGGTATTATTGGAGATTCGTTCTAGGATTGTCTGAAACATCTACATGATATATTAAAGTGGTGTAAAGAGTGTCACCATAGGTTGAATTGGGAAAAATAGAAAGATATTGTTTTAGGATACAGGATCTCTATCAAAGGTATCGAGATAGACAAGGCTAAGGTCTAGATAATGGAGAAGTTCCCGCACCTATCTTTTTAAAAGGTGTGAGGAGTTTCTCGAAAAATGCAGGCTTCTATTAACGGTTCAGAAAGGACTTGTCAAATATTGCACATCCCTTGTGCAGGATACTTGAGTAGGATGCTAAGTTCATGTTTAATGATACATGTCTCAAGATATTTGAGGGGTTGAAGCATAAACTAATTTCAATACCTATCATTGTTGCACCAGATTAGACTCAACCCTTTGAGATTATGTGTGATGCAAGTGACGTCGCACATGGTGCGGTACTAGGATAACACTAAGAGAATATATTACATCCCATCTACTATGTCATTAAAGTCCTCAATATAGAATAAAGGAATTATACTATCACACAATAAGAGTTGCTCGCAATGGTCTTTGTGTTTAATAAGTTTAGGTTATATCTATTAGGAACCAAAGTCATTGGGCATGCTGATATTTGATGGCGAAGATAGATGCAAAACCAATGATGATTTGATGAGTACTCCTCCTTTAAGTGTTTGACTTCAAGGTTATTGACAAAAAGAGGACGGAGAATTAAGTTGTTGAACACTTATCAAACACTAGGGTGAGGCTATGGGTAAGTTTAATGATGGGTTGGAGATTAATGATGTGTTTCCCTGAGAGAGTATTAGCTGCATCATATGACTTAATACTATAGTTTGCAGATTTTACAACTTACTTAGTCAATGATGTAGTGCCACCTAATTTGACTTCCTAGCAACGTCGAAAGTTTATGTCTAACGTGAGGAAGTTATTTTGGGATGAACTATATTTGTTTCATGTCTTTGCAGATAGGATTACTCGTCATTGTGTTCTTGAGGTTGAGATAATGAGCATTCTTTAGGCTTATCATTCCTCATTAGTTGGTAGGTATCATAGTGGTATTTGGAAAGCACATAAGCTCTTGTAGTGTGGCTACTACTGGTAAACTACTCATCAAGATTCCCGTGACTATGCTAAAGCATGTGACAAGTGTCAAAGAAAAGGTGGAGTTTCCTAAAAGCATGAGCTTCTGCTTGCATGAGCTCCCTCTTAAATCCATTATAGTTGTTGAGTTATTTGTCGTATAGGGTATCAACTTCATGAGGCCATTCATCAGTTTATATAGGAATAAGTAGATCTTTGTTACTATGGACTATGTTTTGAAATAGGTGGAAGTGGTTGCGCTTCCTACTAATGAAGGTAAGAATGTCACAACATTTCTCAAAAGGAACATCTTCTCATGGTTTGACACTCCTCAGGCGATCATAAGTGATGGAGGTTCCCACTTTTGTAATAGGTTGTAAAAAGCTTTACTAGAGAAGTATGGAGTGAGACATAGTGCAGAAACGCCTTACAATCCACAAATTAGTGGGAAAGTTGAGGTATCTAATAGGGTGATTAAGTACATTCTTTCAAAGACAGTGAATCCAACCGAATAGATTGGTTGCGAAAGCTAGATGATATGTTGTGGGCATACCAGACTATTTTCAAGACTACCATAGGTATGTGTCTGATGTTGCCCAAGATACACCTCTTTTTTTAGGCTAAAACTGTTGTTGTAAAGATATGTAACCTAACCAAGGTTAGAATTGAACACATATGGAATTTGGTAGACTTAGAAGAATTCAATTGCAATTCGAGGTGATTAACCAACTTATCTCCCCAAAAAGAGAGGGGGGGGAGGGGTTATAATAACTATGAAAAGTAATTTTATGCTAAGATAAGTATTAAACCAGTATGAACAGAATTAATTAATACATGCATGTACACTTTTTTAGAATTATAAATTATCCAATTTTACTTTGTTAGTTCTTCGTGGTTCCAACAACCCTAATTATGGATTTAGCTACTCATGATCAGTGTAAATGCAAGACTTATGAATTTGAATAGAATAATTGAGCACTTCCACAAGAGAATTAAGCATAAGAAATCCAAAATCTTTAATGAGAATCATAAGATTAGAATTGAAAGATGAAATAAAGTTTTACAAGTGTTTCTCTAACTCTCTAATGTTCCTCTACTATTCCCTCTTCCTTCTCTATGAAAAATAAGCATAAAAAACCTATTTATAATGTTTAAAATACAAACCAAACCAAAACAAAAAAAAAAAAAGATAACTGGGTTGGTCTACTAGGGACTCTATGGGTCATGTAATAGTTTACGACCCGTGATTGGGCTTTCGTGGACTATTCCTTCAATTCGAGGACTGTCTTCTACGACACCCTTCTAGGTCCAGTATAAGATTCTACGGCTCGTAGGAGGTTTTGTCTGATAGATTTTTAACAAGTCCCCACCTTCTGATACTCAAGGTATGATACTAAGTCTATGACTTGTAAAGTCTTATATAGCTCATCTGTATATTCGTAGACTCAATTTTAGAAATCCACCCTTCACTGGAATTGTATATGAAACCCTCTTTACGACCATGGAATACTCTACGATCCATAAAGGGTCTTGTGAAACTTCTGCTTCAACAACTTTTGAATACTTTGCCGAAAAATCGTGCCAACCTGAAATCCTACAAAATAAACATAAAAACATATCAAACCTACTAACATCGCATTGAGAACACACAAAATTCCAAGTTTGAAGCACCAAAAGTGTTATATTTTGACAACATATCAACACCCTCAACTTAAAATTGTTGCTTGACCTTAAGCATTCGACTCAACATAAGCAACACAATAACACACAGACCTCAATCTAATGGCATACACTGTATCAATTTAAAGCACAAATACCCACATCACTTTCAAAACAAATCAGATAGCTAGTAAGCAAACCAACATATATTAATACATGTGACAATGCAACTATGAGAATAAAGGTAATTACCAAAAAGCCATAATCACTGAATTAGTCTCATATTAACAATGCAATGCATGTGCCCTTATAGAAAAGAAGTTTGAGACCTCACGCATAATGATGTTTTTAGGTATAACCTTGGGACTATGCAAAATCACTCACTCTCACAAAAGATATTTAAATATCATGCTCAATCTCATATACTTGCCCCTATACTCATGACTAAGATCTTTAACCATTTGGACTAGGATCACTTTAGGATATTACTGGCTTGTAATGTAAGCTTAGGGGGCTTTGTATGATGTTTTGGGAACATAGCGACTAAAGGCCCTCTTGGACACCGCTTTTGCTACAGTTGTTCCCTACTAACACTGTTACTTTTCATCTCATTCTCCCTTTGTAATGACCCAATCCTAGGGCCTAGATGTGACAAGATGAATAGAAAAACCCGAAGGGAACCTAAACAAGCCTCTTAGCATATCATTTGCACATCCTTGGTCTATAGAAGCATGAAAGAGCAATAAACATATAATACATAATTTTTAAGGGAAACGGGGCTTTGGACTCATGCTATGAGAATGTTTTGGGGAATAGGATAAACATGAATAACATAGAAAATAAGTCTAAGGGGTGGATAAGTATGACTCATGCTATGGGGGCATTCAAGGACTTGGGACTTCCATCACATCAACAACATACAAGACGCATAGAGGGAAAAAGAGACTAAGGGAAGACCTTCATAATTATAGACATAATCTCAGTCAAACTCATTACATCAAAAATTGTATCTAACAACACCTATAGTTCAAGTGGAACGTGGGCTAGCACATCTCTTAGGCTCACCATCAATATACAAAAATCCCAAATAGACATGTCTTAACAAAGTATGAAAGTAAGGTGGATGTTTTCCCTGAAATGGAGGACACACCAATAGTAGTCTTCAATGGATCCGGATAGCCATGAAGAGGAAGAGGATAAATAGGGGCTCTGGTCCCTACATGGTTAAATCATGTAGGCAAAAAGCATGTGTTAGTACTTGGAATGTACTAAGTATGTAGGGTACGATGCAATAAGAAACATTAGCCATAATAATCAAGATGCATAATCATAATCGATAGACATAAGCTTAAGATGACATGTATGATCAATAGGTACTAATAAAGTTACATGTAATTGCTAATGTAATTATATTCCACCGCAAGGACCTATCCCCCTTTTCTCTTGCTGTTTAGTCAATTAATCACTATAACACTAGTAACATAAGTGTGGTAAGTAGTTAGCATATCACCCCAATATAACAGATTATTAACATAACAATCATTAGTAGCTTCAAAATAATTATAGATATCCACAAAACAATAGATGATCCATATGCAAATCACTAGTACCTTTACAACCATTATATATATATATATCAAATACACAATATATTAGACGTCGACATACTCCTTATATGTTCCTCCGTACAAAAGTACACACCATATTTTCCATCACAGTGCCCCATCAAATATTATTATCATTCAGTTGCAAGAGAAGTACCACGAGTAAGGCAGATAAAACAATTGTAATCACATTCTTGCTAGCCCCAAAATAAGTTAGGCAGAATTATAACAAATCAATGTTATATAGCTCATAGCCAACCTTCTTAATCCAACTTGAGACATCTTGTCCCAACTTCCTAAGATCCAGTTATTTCAACTCCTAACAAAGCAACCACAATAATATAGTACTTAATAAATCAAGTCGTAGCACGTAGGGTCCCCAATAGGTACACCATAACAATGAGACTAATACACATATATCGCCTAATTCGTACATACAACAAGGGAATTAATTAATCGAACAACATAACCATAATATTTTAATAGCCATACCGGGTTTGGACACAATTTTCTAGGATATCTTCCGCCATGGTCTCAATAAACAGTAGTCTAAACTTTGCAGTAAAACAACATCCCTGTCTAGCAACAATCTGGCAAATCAAAACAACACATAACTGGCAACTCTTAGCTACTGGAGATGGCTCTACTATATAATCTCAATTACCACATCACTATCCTGAAATGTCACTACACATGAAACCCCTCTAATAAAAAAGGCCTTTCACTACCTGAATACCTGACACAGGATTAAAGAAGCTTAGAACGAATACTCAAGTAACCGATAAGCTAAGCCATGCAACTAACAATATAAAACCATAACTCAAATACATGACAATCCAACAAAATAATCAACATCACCACTGGCAGCATAACCAGTAATTCGGACAACATAACCCTAACCAACTGACAATTATAACAAGTCACTAGGGCAAAGTGGCTGAAAAGTCATCTGACAATGCAACAATATCTCATCCACTAATGGACAACCCAATTAAGCCCCCGAGTAGAACATCTATCTTGCAATCCAGTCACCAAGACATCAAGAAAATCGCATATCAACATAACCATCATAATAGAAACATAACCATAGAGGCACAAGATGTAGCCAGGGGTATAACAAGTAGTCAGCCCCTCAAAGACCATGTAATTCTCGTATCTAACTACCCACTCTAGTAGTCAAGTAACAAAAGGAACATACATATAAATCACAGGGTTTTGGATTATAATTTGCCTACTAACAATGTACATTATAACATATGTAACAAGTAATAAGAATCATACCAGGCATAGCATACTCGTCCGCATTGGGAAGCCTAACGACTCAGACCAATGACAAAATAATCAAACATAAATATACAGAGAACATCAATGCTTAGTAATACTTCAGTCACATTCACTCCCGCTTTTGTGATATTTGTCTAAAGTATTCACAACTCACACATCCTTTAACAGTAGCTAAGACACATATATCGGTGTTACAGAGTCTAAACCTAAATAACATATCTTGTAGTTCCATACACAGTCACCACAGGATAAGTAACTGATTATGAAGCATCTCTAGGGCTCCCATAATCTTAATACCTGTAGTCCTCCTATCCAACTGTCAAAACTCAACGACATCCAGTCTATGCTCAACAGCCTCTTGGGGAGAGGCTGCTCCCTATCTGGGACTGACGATGCAGCATAACTCTTGCCCAGAGCCTTCTATTAGAACCCGCAAGTTAGAACTCGTAAGTCCTTAATTAGTTCAATTTGGTAAAGTTTGGGACCAAATATAAATTTAATCTAAAGTGTAGTCTTTAAGATTTAAAATTGTGAGTGGGGTCATATGTTGTGGCTTCTTGTGATTGGTCCAAGTGGAACTTGAGTTGCCTATATATATATGCACATATATCTTTTGTGCAAGAGTTCTATACTTAGAAAAAATGAGAGGAGCCAGAGCAGTCAGCAACCT
>JAOTQJ010037289.1:0-15479 GCA_025642045.1 Solanum sejunctum
AGACTCACATATTGCCCGTTAAGACGAGATTCAAGCACTTTCAAGAATTGATGCTAATTTGACCAAAGCATAACATGCTTTATTTATATAGCATTAGTACATATAAAATATGGGGTGTTACAGAGATGCATTGATCTTACTACTTCATGTTCCATACACTTGAATATGCATGATTTAGAGCATGTGCCCATCAAGTGTTTGATAAAATGTCGTGACAAGAATTCTTAAACCATTGATGGGCTATTGCAAGCTTTTACGTCTCAAATAATTTTAAGATGATTGTGAACTTTCAAGTATGTATTAGATTTATTAAAATATCTATGATTTTACAAGTTACAAGTTAAGCCCTATTTCAAGATTTTCACCTCTTGCGAGCTATTCATGTTAAAGCAAGGGTTCATGTATGATTATTTACTCTCATGCTCAAGTTAGGCTTACAAATAGAGGTCAAGAATGTTTTAAGATCTACTCATGCAATGTATTCATATTTCTTACAAGTTATAAAAAATATAATTATTTCAGGTATTTCGTGATAGTCGATTTAGCATCGATTGAGGCTTAAGATGGGGGCTCGACTCAAAGGGTCCTTATATAAAGTCTTTAGTCTCTAAACTATCTGCCACTATAGGATTATGATTTTTACCCTTGCTATACTAGTGGATACATCTAGTGCACTTTATCATGTTTGGTTTACCTTGGTAAGTATACCACAGCTAGCCATGGGGTGTCATGCCCGTTCACCTAGCCGGGTGGTGTCATGCTCGTCCACCTGACCGATGGGGTGTCATGCCTTAGATTCCAAGTTATAGCTACTTTGTCTATGTCAGTTCAGGTCTCCTCTGATATGCATGTATGGTTATATCTTATGCAAGTTAAATATTTTACAAGCATGTTTATTTCAATCATTGATTATACATGACATATTGAGATTGTATTAATTGTCTATATCTTATGCAACAACAATAACATTATCCTAATGCCTTAAAGGCTCCCGTCCATTATAGGGTAAGGGGGGTCGGGTGTACGCAACCTGACCCCTATATTTAAAAACATAGCGCGACTGTTTCCAATGACCCATGATGAGCGTCGAAAGTTGCATTGACTAACTGCTACTTCATAATTGAAAGAAGCGCAGACAATTTAAAGAGCAATTTACCTTTGTTCCATCATACCCCAAATCCAAAAAATAGTGAATCTTTGGCTCCATCCAAGATTGAGGGAAAAGTGTCTATATCTTATGCATTATGATTATATTGGCATATATCTTTATTGTATTGTACCCCGATACTTTGTATTTTCAAATGAACTAATGCATACTTTATTCCTACATGATATCACCATGTAGGGATCAATGTTCTATTTGATCCTCCTCCTCCTCCATGTGGCTAGTTTGGTCATTTGAAGCAAACTTTGGTAAGTCCTCAACTCCGAGGATAATATCTACTTATTTTATGCTATGTGGAGACTCTTTCTCTATGTTGAATACTTATTACTATGAGGGTGGGCCAGAGGAGTGCCTTGGCCCCCGCTCAATTCTAAATCTAGAGATGTTGGATATTATGTACTCATCCTATCAGGCTTGACTTGTCTTATGTTTCTTTGTTTATGAAGAATTTTCCCTTAGTCCTGATTACCTTTTTATATTCAGGTCTTATTTATGTTTATTTTACTTTCGCAACTAAGGATGTGTGTATGTTATAACCAAGAGGCTTGTTTGGGGTTCTCATTCACTATGTCAT
The DNA here is from genome assembly GCA_025642045.1 of Solanum sejunctum. NCBI lineage: Eukaryota > Viridiplantae > Streptophyta > Magnoliopsida > Solanales > Solanaceae > Solanum > Solanum sejunctum. The sequence continues at coordinate 1,740 of JAOTQJ010037289.1, forward strand.
ATATAGGCCCTAGTATTGGGTCATGACAAACTTGGTATCAGAGTACTAGGTTTTTATTAGTCCTCAAAAATTCAACACACCGCATCTATTAGAGTCTTATTTATAGTTGTGAATTGTGCCACAACTATGATTAGGAGGCTCAGAGGTGTTTTAGGTAATGTTTCACTTCTTTATGATCTATGTCATATGGTAGATCTAAGTCCTCTAAGGCTTATCACTGATTTCTAACCATTACATTTAGGAATATGTCTCAAGTCATTCAGAATGGTGGATAGTATGGTGGCAATATCTCAATTTAGGCTCAACTTCCCATTGGTTACATGTCAAATGCAGAGGTTCATAATGCTCTACAAGTATTGTCCAAGGTTGTAACCGCTTAATTCAATCAACAATTGGCTACTCCCAAGACTTCAAGGGATAAGAGGAAGGATAAGGAGGCTAAGAGGGCCTGAGTTAGTGGTGCCTCACCTTCTACTAGTCTACTGGTTCCCAAGTACAAGAAGAAAAGGATCCCTTTTTCCACTTGTTAAGTGTGTGGAAAGAAGCATCAAAGAAGGTATTTGGTGGGCACCAAAGATTGTTTCAAGTTGGCTGTGTTAGGCGTAAGATTAGGAATTGCCCGACGACCTCAAGGGAAGGGAAAAGAAGGGCTCAATTTGAAAGTAGGCTTCAATATGTTAATCCCAGTGGCAATGGTGGAGTGACCCATCCTAGGTGCCCAAAGTGTGGGAGGAATCATAGTGGCACATGTTGGAGGAATACGGGTGCATGCTTTTGGTGTGGCAAGATGGGGTACAAGAATGTTGATTATCTATATGCTCAAAGGAAAGGCAAGGGTGGTGATCTTCAAGCTTCTCCTTCCTGCCACAAGTGTGGAAAGTACCATCCAGGAGATTGTTTGGCTGGTTTGAGTGCATGTTTTGAGTGTGGCGCAAAGGATCATAAGTCGAGACATTATCCATGGGTTTCTAGGGATTATGAGAATGCTCGTCGACATTCCCAACATACCCCTCTACAGGTCACTAGACTTGTTATGGTGCTTCACAGGTATGTTAAAGGTTTTTGATTTTGATGCGTATGCAATGATAGACCCAAGTGCCACTCTTTCTTTTATTACTCCCTTTGTTTCCAAAAATCTTTGTGTGTGTCCCAAATTGTTGTGTTAAACTTATGAAGTATCTACCCCATTGGTGAGTCCATTGTTTCTAAAAGAGTCTATAGAAATTGTCTCATGTTCATATTGCATAAAGTTTTACCTTGTGATTTTGTTGAACTTGACATGGTATATTTTATTATCATTCTTGGGATTACATGCGTATTATGCCTCCATTGATTGTAGAACTCGTAGCGTGAAATTCCAATTCCCTAATGAGCCATTCTTAAGTGTAAAAGTCATAATGTAGTGGTCAAGGGTAGATTCATTTCTCGTATTAAAGCCCAAAAGTTAACTTCTAAGGGTTTCCTTTATTATCTTATGGTATTGGGGATGTGGAGTCTAAAGAATTTCCTATTGAGTCGATTCTAGTGGTCAATGAGTTTGTTGATGTCTTTCTCGATGAACTTCCCGGTGTTCCTCGTGAAAGAGAAATAGACTTTGGTATAGACTTCCTTCTCAACACTCAAACCATTTCCATTCCCCCTTACTATATGGCCCCAGCAAAATTGAAGGAGTTAAAGGATCAATTGAGGGATTTGTTGGAGAAGGGTTTCCTAAGGCCTAGTGAGTCATCTTTGGGTTCACCAATGTTGATTGTGAAGAAAAGGGATGCTTCTCTTAAAAGGTCCATTGATTACCGATAACTTAATGGGGTTACCATAATGAACAAGTATACTCTACCAAGAATTGATAACCTTTTTGATGAATTTCAAGGGGCTAGTCACTTTTCTAAGATTGATCTTCAGTCTGATACCACCAAGTGAAGGTGAGGGACAGTGACATTCGCAAGATGGCTTTCCGTACTAGATATGTGCACTTTGAATTTGTGTTTATGTCCTTTGGGCTAGCTAATGCATAGACTATATTTATGGATCTCATTAATAGGGTCTTTAAGCCCTACCTTTTCATGTTTGTAGTGATCTTTATTGATGATAAATTGATTTACTTCCATAGTGAGAAAGAACATGTGAATCACTTGAGGGTGGTGTGCAAATTTTGAGGGATGAAAGGTTGTATGCTAAGTATGAAAAATGTGAATTTTGTTTGAAAGAGGTTGCATTGTTAGGGTATATGGTGTCGGATGATGGCATTAAGGTGGATCCTAAGAAAATGGAGGTGATAAAGAATTGGCCTAGACCCTTGACTCCATCGAGAATTACGAGTTTCTTGGGTTGGAGGGTTATTGTCGGAGGTTTGTAAATGGTTTTTTTTTCTATTTCTTTCCCTATGTCTAAGTTGACCCAAAAGAAGGCAAGTTTGTTTGGGCCGATGAATATGAAAAGAGTTTTCAAACCTTGAAAGATAAGCTTATCACCCCTCCTATCTTGGCTCTATCAGAACGGTTGAAAGGATTTGTGGGTTATTGTGATGCTTCAAGGATCGGGTGGGGGGTTAGGTTGAATGAAGTTGAAAATGGTGGTATAGTGGTTGTTAATGGTTCCAAATCTTCTTTGATTGAGAAAGTCAAGTCGAAACAAGACCTTGATCTCAACTTTGTTAGAGTTGGAGGCCTTGGTAAATGATGGTAAAGTTGGAGTTTTATCCCAAAGGGGTGATGGTACACTTAGATACTAAGGTAGGTTATGTGTGCCTTATGTTGATGACTTGAGGTAGTCGATTTTGAAAGAGGCTCATGATTCATCCTATTCTATTCTTCCCGTTTCCATGGCAATGGATAAAGACTGTGGGGGAGGGGGGGAGGTATCTTGGGGAGGTTGGTGTGATGGCTTTATTAGTACCAATTTGGTTATGGAAGTGTTGGAGGAGATGAGGTTGACAAGAGAGAGCTTTTAGAAGGCTTAAAGTTGGCGAAAGTCATATTCCGACATGAAAAAGAGAGAACTTGAGTTTAAGATTGATGATTGGGTTTTCTTGAAGGTCTCACCCATAAAAGGTATGGTCCGATTTGGCAAGAAAGATAAATAGAGCCCAAGGTTTATAGAGATTTGGTAAGGTTTCATATGAATTAGAGTTTCCTATGTTTATGAATATGGTTCATCCGGTCTTCCATATGCAATATCGAGGAGATGTGTTGGTGATCCAATTGCCATAGTGCCCATGGTGGTTGTAGGTGTTGTGGAGGATAATTTGACCTATGAAGTAGTCTCGGGTTGAGATATTGGATAGACAAGTAAAAGTTGAGGAACGAAGATATAACATCTGTTAAGATCCTTTAGAGGAATCAACAAATTAAAAGATCTACTTGGGAAGCCGAAAGCGGACATGAGGAAGAGATACCCATACCTCTTTCACTCTATTCAAGCCAAAATAATAAAGTAAGTCCCATCTATGATTTCAAGTCTTAAGTTTCAGCCCTCATGTCATCTTGCATTTATTCATGTTTACGATAATAAGTTAATGGTGATTTTTGACATTTATGTTGAGATCTTTGAAAATGATGTTAAGTGCATTTACTGCATTCATGTTGGGCTAAACTTTTCATAATTACTTCTCTCATGCATGTTTCATTTACATTCGGGGACTAATGTTCTCAAGGGGGAGATATTGAAAAGCCCCACATGTGCTTCGAAAAGCCCTATAATCGTAATTTCCTTATATCTCAAAATCCATGCGTGATTTTGAAAATCCAACTTCGTATTCTCAATATTGGAGAAACATTTAGTTGGAAATGAGTATATCTCAGACTTTAGAGGACCCATAGCAAAAAATAATTTTTGTTAATTTTTCAAAAAACAGTGGCTATCCGCGATGGGTCCACACCATACCAAGGACGCGGACCTTTGTTAGTTTTTCCTTGTTTTTCTATTTTGGACAAGGTCATTGGGGTCATAGGCCCATTCCTATTTAAATGTGAAATCTCCCCCATACATTGCCAATTTTTCAACTCTATATCACTTAAAAACCCTTTCTAAAACCTCTCTACGACTCTATCAATTCTTTCATTCAAATCTAAGGATTTCAACTCAATTTTGGGACTCAAAGATTCAACCCAAACCTCAAGTTTCCTTCAAGGTCATCTCAAGAAACCTTAGTTTAAGGTACGTGAGTTTCATCTATTGGGTCCTTTTACCCATGAGTCCAACCTTCCTATTTTATGAAAATTACATGATTTCGAGTTGTACTACTTATGGGTACCTCTTACTTTGAATTATGAGCTAAATATATGTTGGAGTTTAATCAAGTATCGATTGATTATGCATGAATATCTATTTTATAAGTTACGCCATGAGTTGATCTATGTCTATTGAGATTTTGCATGATTCAAGCTATGAAAACTATGAATTATTGTGAAGTTTTGATGTGAAATTCATGATACCCAAGATGGGGTTTTACTATGATATTGGTGGGATGATTTTACTGATTTTGAAATATATTGATCTTACTACTTCATGATGTATACACTTGAATTTGCATGATTTAGAGCATGTGTCTATATGTGTCCATCAAATATTTGACAAAATGTTATGACAAGAATTCTTAAATTATTGATAGGCTATTGCAAGCTTTTACATGTCAATTGGTTTCAAGATGATTATGGGCTTTCAAGCATGTATTGTATTCATGAAAATATCTATGATTTTACAAGTTACAAGTTAAGCCCTATTTCAAGATTTTCACCTCTTGTGAGCTATTGATGTTAAAACAAGGGTTCAGGTATGATTATTTGTTCTCATGTTCAAGTTAGTCTCACAAATAGATATTAAGCATGTTTCAATAGCTACTCATGTCATGTTTCCATGTTTGTTTCAAGTCATACAAAATATACTTATTTTAGGTATTCTATGGGAGTCAATTTAGCATCGATTAAGGCTTAAGATAGGGCTCGACTCAAGGGGTCCTTGTATAAAGTCTTTACTCTCTAAACTATGTGCCACCATAGGATTATGATTATTATCCTTGCTATTCTAGTGGATCTATCTAGTGCACTTTATCATGTTTATCATATTTGGTTTACCTTGGCAAGTAGACCACACCTAGCCTGAGGGTGTCATGCTCGTTCCCCTAGATAGGAGGTGTCATGTCTGTCTACCTGACTGAGGGCGTGTCATGCCTTGGATTTAAAGTTGTATCTACTTGGTTTATGCCAGTTAAGGTCTCCTCCAACATGCATGTATGGTATGTGTCTTATGCGAGTTAAATGTTTTACAAGCATGTTTACTTCAATCATTGATCATATATGACATATTGAGATTATATCTACTGTCAATATCTTATGCATTTTGATTATATTGGTGTATATCTTTGTTGCGTTGCACCCCGCATACTTAGTATATTCAAAAGTACTAATGCATACTTTATGCCTACCTGATTTCACCATGTGGAGATTGGAGTTCCATTTGATCCTCCTCCTCCTCCACTTGACTAGTTCAGTCCTTTGAAGCAAGCTTTGGTGAGTCCTCAATTTTGAGGACAATATATACTTATTTTATGCTATTTTGAGACTCTTTCTCTATGTTAAATTCTTATTACTCTAAGTGTAGGCCGAGGGAATGTCTTGGCTCCTGCTCCATTCTAAATCTAGAGGTGTTGTTGGATATTATGTACTCATGCTATCAGGCTTGACTTGTCTTATGTTTCTATCATTATGAAGAATTTTCCCTTAGTTCTGATTCCTTTTTTATATTCGAATCTTGTTTATATTTATTTTACTATCGCAACTAAGGATGTGTGTATGTTATGATCAAAAGGCTTGTTTGGGTTGTCTTCAGACTTCTCATTTGCCATGTCATATCTAGGCCCTAGGCTTAGGTCGTGATATTCATTACCTCATCATCTCCTCCTTAGCACTAAGGTTATCTGTCTAAGTTTGCAAATTAATTCCCTTTACTAGGCTATAAGTACATATCCCCACGTAGTCTTGGAATCACTATCCGTAGGAACATCTTAACTCTTCTATTATACTAGAGTCACATATATAAAATATCCTCTATGACTCTTTTCGAAGATACCACTCTTATCTTCCTCCTGTCTCTATAAAAATCTTTCTATATTTGCTACTCTTATTGGCGTACATAACCACTTTCCACAACATTTACAATCTAACCCCTTCCTTTGCCTGCTAAAGCTCACCTTTTGTGCTCCCATAAATTTAATTGTATGATAATTAGACTATCGTGGAAAAGTCATTATCATCTATCCATAAGCCCCCACTGACTTAATTACTAGGGATGATAAAGGATGCTTACATCAGCCTACTCCATATTGACAACTCAAATATACTTTTTAGATTCTTATAGCAATCATACCTTAGAGATTCACACAACTTTGCACAATCATGGATACAAATCTCAAGCCTCTTCTTACCTACTGAGCTATCCACATTTCACAAGTCTTACCTAAGGGGCACTTGTGCTATGCCCATAACATCACTTTCCTTACAAATTAGTATCTCCATCTTGAATATACACTATGACAATGTTCTTAGAGTAAATCTCCAACTAAGACTATCGCTCTCATGATACTATCTCCTCTTTCACACTACTCCTCAAAATTCAAACTTAGGGTTTAGTACTAACATGTGCATCACACACATCCCTCATATTATACCAACTTGTAACTACTAGATGAAAATATTAGGAACATAGGCCTACTAAAATATCATAGGAAATACTCAATCAGCACATCTACTCTTTATAGCTCAAGTACCATTCATCCATTCACTATACCTCCTTATTAAGATAAGATCATAACTCTATGAATCTCATGGGGCTCTCACTTAGGAATCATAAGCCTGATTTAGATCTATCACATTGAAAGCACTCTGTTTTCCTATTCAACATATATACTTCACCCTCACTAATACTATGACACATCAACATAAACCTCTTTCTAGGTTAAGCACACTCCAACTTTGAAACACCCCTTATGTGCTTTGGAATGCCCCATTATTTTCCAAATATCTCAAAAATCATGCACAATTTCGGAAATCTTACTTCATATTCTTGAACAGGGGACAAAATTAAGAGAGAAATATGTAAAACATGGATTTTAGAAGACCCATAGCGAAAAATAATTTTTTCCAATAAACAATTTCCAAAGAGCTTGCGCACCTAGGCGGTGATGGGCCTGGGGTAGGCAGTAGTGTAATTTTGTTAGGCGTGCCTGGGGCGAGGAGTAGTGCAATTTTTCCCTATTTTTCATATTTCATCTAAGGGCATTAGCGTAATAATCCTATGCAAATATAAATGTGAAGTCCTCCATACATAGTCATATTTCAACTCTAGAACTCACAAAACCCTCTCTAAACCTCTCCAAAAACATCACGAAATCCCTCATTCAAATTCAAGGATTTCAAGCACAAATTTTGGAACGTAAGGACCCATCACAAGCTTCAAGTCTTCCCTAATTCTATTCTAACAAAATTCAAGGTTTAAGGTATGTGGGTCTTCATCTATAGGTCCATTTACCTATGGAGCCCAACCTTCTCATTTTATGAAAATTGCATGAATTCAATTGAATTACTTATGGGTATCTCTTATTATGATGTATGAACATAAATTATGTTAGGTTTTATCAAGTATTGATTGATTATGCATTAATATCTATTTTAATTTCACTCCATGGGTTGATTTATATCTATTAAAGTAATGCATGATGTGAACTAAGAAAACTATGAACTAATGTGAATTTTGAGACTATAATATTGGTGGGTTAGTTTGAATTGATTTTACTCCTTTATATACTCTTGAGTTACATGATTTTGAACAAGTGTCATGAACTCACCATGTGTTTGATTAAATTACATGAGAAGAATTACTAAGTTGTTGATGAACTATTGCATGATTTATAAGTCAAGTGATTTTATGATAATTATGGTCTTCCAAGTATGTATTAAATTCATGAAGAGCATCTATGATTTTACAAGTAAAAAGTTGAGCCCTATTCCAAGATTTTATCCTCTTGTGAGTCATTTATGTCAAGTTGAGGGATCAATCATGATTACTATTTTACCCTCATGTTCATGTTAAGCTCACTAGTAGAGGACAAACATGTGAATGAGCTACTCATAGCATGTTATCATGTCTCTTATAAGTTATTCATGTCATGATTAAAGTTATGATTATTTCAAGTATCCAGTGGGATTAAACTTAGCACCGATTGAGGCTTAAGATGAGGTATCGACTCAATGGGTCCTTATATAAAGCCTTTAGTCTCTAAACTATGTTCGACTATAGGATTTTATATATTTTCCCTTAAAAGGCTTACTAGTGGATTCACCTAGTTCATGTTATCATGTTTGGTTTACCTTATAAAGTAGACCACACCTTATTGAGGGGGTGTTATGCCTCGAATTCCAAGTAGTAGATCGCTTGGTCTATGTTGGTCAAAGTCTTCTCCAACATATATATCTTTATGCAAGGTGAATGTTTTTTGTGTATGAATCACTGCAAGCATTGCTCATAAATGTCATATTGAGTATACATCCATTGATTATGATTATGCATCTTGCTTATTATGGTGTATGTCTTTGTTACATTGCACCCTATATACTTATTACATTGCAAGTACTAACTTATATTCTATGCCTATATGATATTACCATATAGGTATCGGAGCTCCTATCGATCATACTCCTCAAATGGCTAGTTCTGTTCTTAGACAAAGCTTTTGGTGAGTTCTCAACTCCGAGGAAAATATTTATTTTATTTATGTTATGTTGAGACTTGTTCCTTATGTTGGATACTTATTACTATAACGGTGAGTCCAGGAAGTGTGTTGGCCCCCGCTCCATTCTTAAGTAGAGGTATGGTTGGATACTATAATTGTATATGCTTTGAGCTTGACTCTTCTATATTTTATAATAATGAAAGACTTCCCTTAGTCCCACTCCCCCTTTAAATAATTGACTCTTGTTTTTGTCTTATTTTGGTTCCGCAACTAAGGATGTGTACATGATATAGTAAGAGGCTTGATTAGGTTGTCTCCAAACTTTCCATTTACCATGTCACACCTAGGCCCTAGGATTGGGTCATGACAAGCTTTGCATCAGAGCATTGTGTTGTTAATGGTTCTCAAAAATCCAACATGCCACATCGATTAGTGTCTTATTCATTGTTGTAAAGTGCGCCATAACTATGAATAAGAGGCTATGAGGCATTTCAGGAAATGTTTTACTTCTTCATGATCTATGTCGTGCTTTAGATGTAAAGATATGGCTTTATTCCCGTGACAAATGTTCTTTTTCTCTTCTAGATCATGCCACTACCAATAGAAAGACTAAGGAGTGTCTGTATGCCCGAGGAGCAACCGGCCCATCCCGCTCTTCAAGCTTCTCAAGATGGAAGGATAGCCCAAGATGACTTCTGGAATGCCATCACTATATTGGCCCATGATATGACAAACCAATTGAACCAAGCTCCTACTTTAGCTCTAACGGTGAGGGATTTCACAAGGCTGAAGCCTCCAGAGTTTCATGGGTCCAAAGCAAAGGAAGGTCCCTAAGAGTTTATCTATGAGGTGTATAAAGTGCTAATAATAGGGGTAAATTCAAAGAAGAAGGCATAATTAGCATCCTACCAACTCAAGGGTGTGGGCTCAAATTTGGTTTACTCAATGGAAATTGGAGAGATAAAATAATGATGTTATTCATCGGAAGTAGTTCAAAGCTACCTTCCTTAGTCGGTCCTTCGCTATTGAGTTGAGAGAGGCTAACATAATGGAGTTCATGAATTTTAAGCAAGGTTTCGTGAGTGTAAGTGAGTATGCCATCAAATTCAAACAAGCTCTCAAAGTATGCTCCTCATTTGGTTACCAATCATAGATTAAGAATGAACAAGCTTGTGTCAGGAGTGTCTGACTTGGTAAATGAAGAGTGTCGTACTGCCATGCTAGTGAATGATGTGGACTTGTCTTGACTCATGACATATGCCAAAAAACTTGGAGGGGGGTGGGGGGGAAAAACTTAGGAAGAGAAGAAGTGGAGAGTCCAATATAGCTCTGTTTGAGGGTGGCTTCCAAGGTGCCAAGGGCAGCCATTTCCAACAAGGTCACAAGTTCCAAAGTTAAGGGTCCTCCAATGATCCAACTAAGAAGTTTTCTAATGATAGGGTGTCTAACCAAAGGTTTCAAGGTGGCAATAGTGGGATGACTAATCCTAGGTGACAAAAATATGGGAGAAACCATAGTGGTCCGTGTTTGAAGAACTCTAATGCTTGCTTTAGTTGTGATGAAGTGGGTCACAAGATTTTTGATTGCCCTCATGCTCACAACAAGGGTATAGATGGTCATACTCAAGGACAAGGTACTAAAGTGGATCAAAGGGCAAAGGGAGGCCAATAAAGGGGTTCTCCAAGGCAAAATGTGTTCTACACTCTTCAAGGAAGGCAAGGAGTGGATGAGGTTCCTGATGTTGTTACTGGTATCTTAATGGTTTTTGATTATAATGTATTTGCACTGATACATCTGGGTGTATCTCTTTCTTTCATTACTACTTTTGTTGCCAATAAGCTTCATATGTGTCCCAAATTGTGGTGTGAACCATATGAAGTGTCTACCCCCATTGGTGAGTCTATCATTGCTAAAAGAGTCTCTATGGATTGCCCTATGTTCATATTGCATAAGGTCTTGTCTTGTGATTTTGTTGAACTTGATAAGGTGGATTTTAATATTATTCTTGGGATGGATCGGTTACATGCATATCATGCTTCCATTTATTATAGGACCCGCAAGGTTAGATTCTAATTCCCTAATGAGCCCATTCTTGAGTGGGAAAGTTGTTCTTTAGTGGGAAAGTTGTAATGTGGTGGTCAAGGTAGATTCATTCTTGTCTTAAATCCCAAAAATTGATTTCTAAGGGTTGCATTTACAATCTTGTGTGGGTTAGGGATGTTGAGTCTATAGTCCTACATATTGAGTTGGTTTCGGTGGTCAATGCATTTCTAGATGTCTTTCCCAATGAGATTCACGGTGTTCCTCCTGAAAGGAAAATAGACTTTGGTATAGACCTCCTTCCCTATACACAACCCATTTCCATTCCCTCTTACTATATGGCCCCAACAGAGTTGAAGGAGTTGAAGGATCAATGGAGGGATTTGTTGGAGAAGGGTTTTATAAGGCCTAGAAAGTCACCTTAAGGTACACCAATGTTGTTTATAAAGAAAAAGAATGGTTCTCTTAGAATGTGCATCAATCACCGGCAACTCAATAGAGTCACAATAAAGAATAAGTATCCTCTTCCAAGGATGATGACCTTTTTGATCAACTACAAGGGGCTAATCACTTTTGTAAGATTGATCTTCAGTCTGGATACCACCAAGTGAGGGTGAGGGAGTGTGATATTCCCAAGATGACTTTTTAGACTAGGTATGGGCATTTTAAATTTGTAGTAATGTCTTTTGGCTTGACTAATGCATCGGCAATATTTATGGATCTCATGAATAGGCTCTTTAAACCCTAACTTGATATGTTTGTGGTAGTCTTTATTGATGATATATTGATTTATTCCTAGAGTGAAGAACAAGTAAATCATTTGAAGGTGGTGTTGCAATGTCACGACCCAACCCAGGGACCATAATTAGTGCCGATTTAGCACCCAGACAAACACTAAACCAGATCTACTTATAATGGCTAAGAAATTTATTGAAATTTTAGCAGAGTTTCCTCTATTTTACTGACTAGCCACACCTGCAAACAGCGAACCTAGCAACCAACAAACATCACTATACATATATATATGGGCCGACAAGGTCACTGCTGCGGCAGAACCGCCCAACAAACGTATCGTACAAACGAAGTCACACCAACTCAATTCCCACACCCACATGTATCTATAGACCTCTAAACATACAAACTAAATCATAGGATGGGATAGGGCCCCGTTATACCCTCGAATATACATAAATGCAAATACAGAAAGTAAGTGTACATGTATATACCAAAAGATCTGCTCCTGATGCAAAGGGAGCACGTCAATGGTAGACAAAGATCCTAGGGAGATGGTTCTCTAACCTATACGTTGGTACCTGCGGGAATGAACATAGCCCCCCCTCCCCGAAGAAAGGGGGTCAGTACGAAAAACCTACCGAATATGTAAAGCAGAAAGTATGAAATATAAGTAAGAGTAATAATCCAAATAAAATACATAAGCCAAACCTGTATGTAAACATCAAAATATTTCTTTATTTAAACATCAAAATAATGCATATCGGACGGTAACGATGGCGACCTCCAACCTTGCACCAGACCACAGCATAACACCAAAAGTTTCAAATCTCTGAAATCTCCAACACAAATCCCAACTGTAACATAGGTGAACTAAGGCAAAAGGGCCACACACTCACGTTATAGGATAGGTAAGCCGAGGCGAAGGTGCTAGGCACTCACGTATCATCATGCATAAAGGTCATCATGCCCGTTATATAAGTGAATCGTGGCGAAGGAGCCACACACTCATGTGGGCTGCGGCAAAGGTGCCAAGCACCCATACGTCATGATGCCAATATATCCCAAGCCCAGCTCTTTATGCCTCCAAACTAAGCAAAGCCGGCCCAAGGGCAAACTGAACCGCCATATCCAACCTACTTCAGAACATATATATATATATATATATATATATATATATATATATATATGTATATACATATAATTATACATAAGCACAATAATAACCGGCTCGAGAACCGATGAGAGAAACCAAAAATGACACGAATAGAGTCGTGAGAATCACATGCATCAAAACTAGTTTCAAAAACTTAGTAATATACCAATTGTTCATCTTTGAAATCAAGAAGTTATTCGTTTATGAAATTTGTCAAAATTTCTCAACTTCACACATAAAAGTGATTTCAAGGAACTTGCTTAATTTTGCATCATACACGTCACTAAACAAACTTCAAAACAATTTTTTAAGTGATTTAAAACCCATAGCTTTCCAACTATTAACTTTCGTTCAACAAACATTATTCATGAATTTTTAAAGACTCAAAAGTTATGGATGGGACTAACTTAGCAAAATTGTGACAAGTAATGATCATAGGTCCCATTTAGGCTCTTTCACCGAATGTTACGGGCATTTCCCCCCCCCCCCCCAATAACATACATTCTCTTAACATACTCAACTATTTCACATTTTTAACAACTTGTGGGTTTTACATATCAAGAGTCAAAATATAAATGCTATTTTTATGAAAGTCCCAAGGAGTGGACATAAGACATATTTGGACCCAAATTGTGAAGGAAAAGGAACTTTTCTTACATAAGACATTGACAAAACATAACTAATTCATGCCAAGAGGTAGAAATCTTTGCAAAGCTCGATTCCTTTCCTCCAACTAACTCCAACTCAAGACCAATCAAGTTTATGCTTCCGGACGTCCCACGTCTACACGAATCACAATAACACCAACGATTAATAACCATAGCGGGTCTTAAATCCTAACTTTCTAGTTTCAAATTTTATAAAAATTTTAAAATACGCTGCCCCGATAATTCAACTTGTTAATCAATCAACAACAACAACAACAACCTACAACATCAATAAAGCTTTTCCACTACCATCACAACATCAAAACACCACAAAATGCTACTGTGACATAAATGGTAAAACTAGGCAGCATTAATTCAAACATATATCTACCATATTCAAGCCTTCCTATATACTCTAAGAACTATAATACATCACTCCA
>JAOTQJ010037298.1:0-15478 GCA_025642045.1 Solanum sejunctum
CTTCTATATTTTCTTATTTGGATTATTACTTTCACTTACATTTTGGGCTTTCTGCTTTACATACTTGGTACGTATTTTGTACTGACCCCCTCCTTTCGGGGGCTGCGTTCATGCCTGCAGGTACAGACAAATAGGTTAGAGGGCCGTCTTCTTAGGACTTCCATCTACCGTTGAAGTGCTCCATTGCATCAGGAGCAGATCGTTTGTTATATACTTGTACACGTTCATTTTGTATTTTGCATTTATATGCATATTTATTCAAGGGTATGACGGGACCCTGTCCCATCTTGTGATCCGATTTCTGTATATAGAGGTCTGTGGATACAAGTGGGTGTGGGAAATCATGTTGGTATGAACTCGTTTGTATGATGTGTTTGTTGGGCGGCGCTGCCGCAGACCTTGTCGGCCCGCCTTTGTATATATATGAACTTATAATGATGTTTGGTACTGTTGGGTTCGCTGTTTGCAGGTGAGGTTAGTTAGAAAAACAGAGAAAACTCTGTCGAAATTTCATGAAATTCCTTAGCTGTCATGAATGGAAATTCGGTATAGTGTATGTCTGGGTGCCCTATCGACACCAATCACGGCCCTTGGGTTGGGTCGTGACATATACCCCCTTAATTAAATTTTTTTTTTCATACAAATATTCAATTACAAATTCTCTCAATCTTTCTCTCAAATGTCAATTCTCAAACTCAATTCTCAATTATATTCTTCATCTCTAATTCTACTCTCTATTATTATAAATTTATAATTATATAAATATTTATTATTTACTTTCTCAAATTTTAATTAGTAAATTTCTATTGTCAATTAGTTAATTAGTGTATAAAATTTGCTTGGCTATTTGAAAGTTGGAGAATATTCTGGTGGATCATATTTGGAGTTCAAGTTTCATCAAATTCGGCTTCTACGTCTGTTTTTACACAGATATTCGGTACATTCATTCCAACTTATTAATTTTTATTCTTTAATTGTTACTTGTTGGTTGTTATTTGTTAGTAGTTTACTACTTTTATTATTTTTGTATTATTCATAAATTTAAATTATCATTTTATTAAAAATGAATTCCGGTGGAAAAGGAAAAAGAAAAAAAAATCTTTTTTGGGTGGAATTGTAAAATCTTTAACCAGTAAAAAAATAGTTGGTAGTTCTTCTAAATCAACTAGACAATCACCAATTCTTTTAAATACGGATGATTTTACACATGTTAATGATACTTTTTATGATATCAATTCTAACACGCAATTAAATCATGAATTTCTACAACAAAGATTTAGTTTTAGTAAAGATTTACTGAGTTTTAAGATTACTGAAGATGAAGATATGTTTGATGATGATGAAATGCAAACCCCATATACTGCTACTACTCCCCCCTTCCCGCTCCCGCTCCCCCCTTTCTCCCGCTCCCTTTGTACATCCAAACGAATATAGTAGGCCTAAACTGCAACGTGTAATAAAACCAGTTGTTTGGTAATTTATGACACAAAATGAACGTAAAATAAAGGCTATTTGTAATAAATGTAAATATGTTTTAAACCATAAAATGTTGGGAAAGGCGGGTGGGATAGGTCATTTGAAAAATCATTTGATGACTTATTCTAAGTTAGAATTTTTGAATGCGAAAGCGCAAAAACATAATATTTCCCTCCTCGAACAATCCGTAGGAATAGGAGATTCTAATATGATCCAGACAGCTAAAATCTACTAATGTTTTCAGTCCTAGCACACATCACCCCTATAATAAACAATGAAACCTAGATGAACTAGCAAAAATGATTGTTGTAATGCGTTTGCCTTTTAGTTTCGGAGAAAATGCTTATTTTATTCATTATATTCAAGTTGTTTATAGCCCATCGTTTCAGGATTTTTCACGAAATACAATAAAAAGAATCTATTTTTGATTATCATGCACGACATTTACATTATCTTCATTGTTTATTTGCTTATAATACTTGTAGAGTAGTGATTACTTCTGATGTGGGCCGTAGTGTAAATGGTAATGATTACTTTACAGTTATTGCATATTGGATTGATGATAATTGGTTTTTGCAAAACGAATTATAGTTATAGATCTTGTGAAATGCAGAAAACTGATTCTTATATTACTCAAACTATTCTTAAAGTCTTACAATTTCATGGCTTATATAGTAAAATAACTAGTATAACTTTAGATAATGCTTCTATAATAAAAATGTTGTTGATTATTTACAACCTATTCTTACTCCTCTTTTTGAAGATGATTTTCATATAAGGTGTGCTGTACATATATATAATTTAATTGTTAGACATGATATTTCCTTATTTGATAATTATTGTGTTAAAGTTGAATCATCATGTCATTTTATTTTTAAATGTCAGATTAAGGTTAGACGAAAAAAATTTAAAAATAGGTGTATTGAATGTAATTTGCTTGTCAGAAAATTCCTAAACTGGTAGTTACTAGGTGGAATTCTTTGTATGAAATGCTTCAAGTAGTTTATGAGTATAGGAGACCCCTTCAAATGGTTTGGAATGCACATAATTATAATCTGGATCTTCGAGTTGATGATAATGATTGAAAAAATGTTAAAGAACTAGTTGATTTTTTATGTTTTTTACTTAGCTACTAAAAAGATTTTGGGTTTTTGTTATCCTATTATTAGTTCCGCTTTACCAAATATTTATGCTATTTCTTATTTATTTGCTAACTTTAAAGATAATTCAAAATTTGAACAACCTATTAAAAAAATGATTAAAAAATTTTAAAAATATTTTTCTCTAATTCCTCAAATTTACTTATCTGCATGTTTATTTAACCCGTCTTACAAAGAAGTTGGTGTATGTAGAATGATAGAAACTATATATAGAAATTTAGAAATTGTAGACGATGCACAATATCCTGCACATAATATGTTTTATGTTAGAAGTAGCATTAGAGCAAAGGCTACAAAATTATATGATTTATATATTTCTACTTTTAATGATGTACAAATTTCAGCAACCCGATCCACAGAGGTGTAGATACGATGATGATATTGAAAACCTAGTAGAATATAATCTTAATTTTACTACTAACGATCATAATGATTTTGATGAATATCTTAACTAGGCTAAGGAAAATATTAAAGATATATAGGGGATGCTGTAACTTTCGAACTGGTGGAGGAATTGAGGCAAATATTTTCCAAGACTTGAATGGGTGATTTATGATATTCTAGCTATTCAAGCATCGTCCGTGGCTTCGTAAGGTGCTTTTAGTGCGACAAGATTCCAACTTGGGGACTTTCGACAATCACTAACAGCAGTCAGCTTGAAAATATCAGTTTTATTTAGAGATTGGATAAATATAAAGCGGAAATATTAAGGACGTCCAAATCTGCCATCTCAATTTGAAAATGACGTAGATAGTATTTTATCGGAATCAAGTGAAGACGACATCGATTTCATGGAAGAACAAGGTCAAGTTGAGATTCCAGACAATATAACACAAGAAATGTTAGAACAACCTAGGAAAGATTTTGAAGATGGTATAAGATATTAGTTTGAGAATTGTAAATATGTAATAAACAATGCCTAATTGAAACAACATCCTTCCTAGAAGGTGATTGCGTAAATTAGGTTTTCTTCTAATATCTGTACAACACTATAACTTTTTTAGTAACATAATAAATTTATAGGCTATTCACCTTATTTTTTTATATTATTATTTTATTATCTTGATTCTAGAATTTATATTTTACAACTTTAAGTTTATATATTTAATTAAATAATTAAACTTTAAAGACTTATAAATTAAACTTGAAAGTTGAAACTTCAAATTTCAAATTTCAAAGTTCATAAACTTAAATGTATATTAAATATAAAATATTATAAATTTCAAAGTTAAAATATTCATATAAACTTTGAAATTTAAAGTTTGAAAGTTAACTTTGAAATTTGAAGTTTATATTATAAGTTTCAAAACTTTGAACTTTGAAGTTTATACTTTATATAAACTTTAAAAAAAAAATTATATAAACTTAAATATAAACTTATAAGTTATAAATTATAATATAAACTTAATATATAAACTTATAATATAAACTTTAATTTTAACTTTTCATAATAAACTTAATTTAATGTTTTAAAATTATAAACTTAATTTAAAATTAAAAAAAATAAAAACTCCGGTCTGGCCCGATTCGGTAAAGTGCCGATTGGCACCAGTCCAGGATGGTACTGCCAATTTTTCCTGGTACTTTCGGTATCGGTTCTGATGATTTTTTGGCACGGTATTTATAGGTACCGATCTGATCCCGATAAATATAGATTTGGTAATGTCGGTACTGGTCCTCTGCCACCCCTATATAGTACTATTTCAAAAAGTGGTAGTAATGCTTAAAATGATAAAAACATTGCTAGAATGATTGCTGAAGGATTCACTGGCCAGTTACGTGGATGGTGGAATAATTTTCTCATTATGGAACAAAGAGCCGCGATTATTAATGCGGTAGAACTTGAGCCTGCTATTGATAACTTAGGCTTTGCTTTAGCTGTTAACAGACAAAATGTTGTTTACACCTTAATGACCTATATTTTAGAATATTTCATTGGTCAATTTACCAATTAGTATGAGACTATTCGTATCCTCCTTAATGTTTGTGATTTCGTCATTTAGGAGAATTTAGGTGGTATAAAGACACCTTTCTTAGTAGAGTAATGGAACTACCCGAGACTAAATTAAGTCATTGAAAGCAAAAGTTTATAGATGGTCTCCCCCCTCTATTTGCTAAAAGAGTCAGAAAAGCCTTAAGAGGACCACATGGTGAAATCAAATGGAAAATATTTACTTATGGAAAGCTTATAGGCACCTGCACTCAAGAAGGGTTAAATCTTTGTAATGACCTTAAATTGTCCAAATAGCTGAAAATGGAATGATTAAAAGAAAGAAACCAATTAGGTGATTTTTGTACCTATTTGGAGTTAGTGAACCTCCTTTTCCTAATAGGAAGAAAAATCCAGATATCATAAGCATGGAAATTATTTAGACTGTCCTTATAGGAAAAAGAGATCTAGATATAGATCTAAAGAAGAAAGAGATGCTAAGAAAGCTTATCGTAAGTCAAATATTTATCAAGAATAGGTCTAAATGTGACCTCGAAAAAATTAAGTGTTATAGATGTGGTAATTTTTGACATATAGCTCCTAGTTGCAAGCTTGAAAAACTTAAGTCTCTTAATCTTGATAATACTGTCCATGATCAGATTTATGATTTTTTATACACTTCTGGTTCCAAGTCAGATTATATTTTTGAAACTGAAATTGAAACTGAATCTGAAGAAATGATCTACTTGAAAAAATTAAGTGTTATAGATGTGGTAATTTTTGACATATAGCTCCTAATTGCAAGCTTGAAAAACTTAAGTCTCTTAATCTTGATTTTATGATTTTTTATACACTTCTGGTTCTGAGTCAGATTATATTTCTGAAACTGAAATTGAACTGAATCTGAAGAAATTGATCTACTTGAATTTTCTGACAATGAGAATAATAATGTTATTTGTGCTGATTGTGAAGGTGATACCCGTAATTGTGAAGATGCATTTTATAAATTGCAATCTCAATTTAAAAATGTGAATATGAATATTATTACATCTGATAATGTAATAGAATTTTTAAAAGAAGTTACGGATTATAAAATCTATGATAAAATTTTACAAATGGCCACAACCTCTAATCAAAATCTTCTACTAACACTTCAAAAATTGACAATTTTCACAATCAAAAAGATAATTTTGAGAACTCTCCACCCTATACCATAACAGAAGTATATCGCCAAATGGCTAAGCGATCTACCTCTGAGGTAACTAGGGAAACTACTTTTGATTATTTAAAAGTTGAAATTGGAAACTTAAAAAGGGAGATTATATCTCTTAAACAGAATCAAAAGATTTGTGATCATCAGATTTCTCAATTAGAGAAAAATAATTCTCTTCCAGAAAAACCTCAAGGTAAGGTATTGTTCTTGAAAAGAATGATTTTCAAAAATCTCTTGATTCTAAGATGATGCAAGTTATAAATGCTCAAAAATGGTACATTAAATGCATCATCTTGATTGATAATCAATTTTCCATAACAAATATAGCTATGATTAATAGTCGTGCAGATGTTAGTTGCATCCAGGAAGGATTAGTTCTTTGAAAATATTTTCAAAAAACTACACATGTTGTTAGATCTGCCTCTGGTGATGCTTTTGATATAGAATATAAACTTTCAAATACCCATGTTTGCCAAAATAAAGTGTGTATTCTTCACTTTTTCGTTTTGGTTAAAAATTAATTAAATCCTCTAATTATACTTGAAATTCCTTTTACTACTGCTATTTATCCATTTTTATTGTTAGATAAAAATGAGTTTTCTACCAAATATATTGGTAAACAAATTTCATTCGCCTTTGTTACTCATCTAGTAACAAGAGATATTGTCACGCTCAAAATCCCATATAGGCGGACTAACACCCATTGCCAATAAGGCCCAGGAGACCCAACCTATATCTATGCGCTTTCTATACATATTATAAGGGATTACGAGACATGACTACACTTTAATTTGCATAGTCTACAAAGCCTCTAGATAAGGAAAAGTATCTGATAAGGGTCAGGACAAGCCCTGACTCGACTAACTATATAATACAAAAAAATAAGCTCTAGACACAGAGCTACGAAGCAACTTGGAGCATGGTAACAGCAGCTGAATATCCTGTACTCCTACAGGGGAGATCTATTAGCACCTGTACCTGCAATATGAAATGCAGGTCCCCTGTAAGGGACGTCAGTACGAGATAATGTACTAAATATTGAAGGCAGGAAATACTATATATGAAGTAACAACTCAAATAAAATTATGCCCTGGTGTAGAATAAGAGACCACCCTTAGTAACACTGTGGGATCATGTACTTTATATTTTTTTATTACTTTACGTTTGCTGTATAATATATGCACATCATGTAATACAAATGACCAGCTGATCAGTGATAAATCTATATCAGGAATGTCCCTAGATAGGGTTTTCTTTGAACCCCTTGGACTACCCCCCATGATAGGATCGATCCAGGCTAGGTAATTCTTCCACCCCTTGGGTTACCACCCATCAACAAGCAATATACTTTACTTTATCTTTTAATTACCTTTGAGATGATTCTTTTGGTGGTCATAATATTGGAGATATAGGACTATAGATGTAGCATATGACATATAAATAATCATACAATATAATATGATAATGAAAAGAGTACGTTACACAAATAATGAAATGCGTATGAGACGAAACAACTTGCGAACTTTATTTAGCAATAAGAACCCATGTAACTTGGCATCCACATATGTATGCAAATTTGAGGGTAACTATGTATG
Organism: Solanum sejunctum; assembly: GCA_025642045.1. Classification (NCBI taxonomy): domain Eukaryota; kingdom Viridiplantae; phylum Streptophyta; class Magnoliopsida; order Solanales; family Solanaceae; genus Solanum; species Solanum sejunctum. The sequence continues at coordinate 7,375 of JAOTQJ010037298.1, forward strand.
GGTGCATATGAACATGTGAAAGAGTGGAGACACAGTTAATAGTTATGCTAGAGTTGGTAAGTGCCTTTATGTGCCAAGGAAGAATCTAGATTTCATGCCAAGTAATACGACATCAAGTAGCCTCACATACCTCATTGTATGACCTTTCTATTACCTGGAGATAGCCTTCCATTCATTTAAATATTTATCTATAATATATTAGGTGAAAAAACTAGCATTAGTAGCCAATAGATACATCTTGGTGGTCCAATCTCATAAAAAAATAACATATGGGTAGCAAGAGTATAATTGTAAACCCGAGCATATTCGTTCAACCTTTCCACCTCTAATCATATTTTCTAACATATATTCTCATATACATATCATATTCAACGTGTTTTAGTACCATAATAGTTTTATAATAGCCCGCAAAGCATAATATATAATAATTCTATGCAACACACAAATAGGTGGCATAACGTTACATCCCTTCGCTACATTTTGACGTTAACAATATCGAACCTGTTTCAACTTTAAACAAACTATCCTCAATACATCTATATATAAAAATAGCCTTAAAACAGTCTTAGAACAGTACCAAAGCAGTCATGACATACGTGAGGCAATAGCTTTCCATCCATCAGCCACAATTGTGATATCCTATAAGAACTCACTTTTGCGGTCTGTAAAAGTGGTGTAGCAACTTAGTTACATCACTAAAAAACTATACCTTATTAAAAACATGATTATTCATAATTCAGCCAACCAGGAAGAGAAAGTTCCCTTGAATAACAAGAAAAGTTTACAATAATCCTTAGGACACATGCTGTCCAAATTTTCGGCACAAACATAACTATCATATACTTCTTTGTCATGGGATAAGTATAAGAAATACATGAATATTTCCGCGTATCTTAGCCTTCAAGATTAAGGTTTCCTTCAAGAATCCTAGAGTGTTGTATTGGCTGCCTTGTGAAGTGAAGTAAAGTGAAAAAGAAGAGTCTTTAGGAAGCTGAAAATTTATTTCAAAGTGAAATGACTTAAGGGGCTATTTTTGAGCCCTCTTAAAGGTTCTCTTTGTCCAACTTTCACTTGAACTTTTGACAATATATGTCACGTCCCAAGTCCTATTAGGGCGGACCGGCACCCGTTGCCAATAAGGCTTGGGAGAACTAACCTATATCTATGCACTTCCTACATATTTTATAATGGATTTCTATAATTTAACATGCCTTTATACAAATAAAAAGTGATACAAACCAAAAGGAAATGCATGCGACTAGGCCATTGGGGCTACGACGTTAAAAGTATGACAAATAACTACACCTCAATTTATATAGTCTACAAAGCCTCTGAATAAAAGAGTATCTGATAAGTGTCAGGATAGGCCCCGCCTCAATTCACTACATAAAACAAACATATAAACTTTAGACACACACAAACCTCCGGAGCAACTTGGAGCTTGGTAGCAATAGCTGAATGTCCTGGACTCTATTGAGGAGATCTACTAGCACTTGTACCTGCAGCATGAAATGCAGGTCCCCCATAAGGGATGTCAGTACGAGATAATCTACTGAATATGTAAGGAACGAAATACTGTATATGAAGTAACAACTTCAAATGAAACTATCCAATGGTGTGAAATAAGAGACCACCTTTGGATATACTTTGGGATCGTATACTTTATGTTCTTTATATTGCTTTACATTTACTATATAGTTTGTGCACATCATAAACTATAAATGACCAGTTGATCAGTGGTGAAACTATATCGGGTTCGGCCTTGGCTAGGTTATACTCAAACCCTCGGGCTATCCTCCCTTTGATAGGATCGTCCCTGGCTAGGTTATACTCAACCCCTTGGGCTACCACCTATCAGAAACTGTATATTTTATCTTTCATTTACCTTTGAGATTATTCTTTTAGTGGTCATAATATTAGCGATTTCGGTCTGTTTATGCAATATATAACATGAAAATAAACATTCAGGACAACATGGCATTGAAGAGAGTATTTACATAAGCAACGAAATGCATATGAAATGGAACAACTTATGAACTTTGTTTAGCGACAAGAACTTATGTATTTGGTATCCATGTATGTATATAGATTTGAAGGGAAATACATATAGGAGCATATGAACATGTGAATGAGTGGATACATGGCTGCTTATCATGTTGGAGTAGATAAATGCCTTTACTTACCGAAGTATCTATGTTTCATGCCAAATGATACGAATTCAAGTAACCTTACATACCTCGTTGTATGACCTAGTTATTACCTTGTAGTGGCTGCCTTTACCTCAAATTTTTATCTATACCATATTAGGCAATAAAACTAGTATTAGCAGCAATACAACACTTCTAGGCAGTCCAATATCATAAAAATGATCACCCGGACAGCAAGCTTTCAATTAGTGTCGCAAAGGCATTTCTTCAACCTTTTCACTTATAAACATATTTTCCAACAACCATTATTATCTACATGTTATGTACATCTTATTTTCAGTCCCTTAACATTCCCACAACAGCCCACAAAATACAACACACAACAATTCTTCACAATCATACAAACAAGTAACATAACGTTATACCCTTTCACCATACTTCGACGTCAACAATCCCAAAACTGTTTCAACTTTTGCGAAAATTATTTAAAATGATTTTACCACATAAAATTAGTCTTGATATAATCCAAAAATAGTCCCAAATCAGGGGTAAGCCATAGAATAATATACTACAATTCTACACAACTTACAAATGGACAGCATAACATTACTCCCCCCTTCGCTATATTTCAACCACGATAATTCCAAACCTTTTTCCAACTCTAACCAAACTATTCCACTAACATTTACACATACCAACAGTGATAATACAATCTTATAACATCATCCAAGAAGTCATTATGGACATAAGGCAATAGCTTTAAATCCACCAACTCACAACTTCCAACCAACATCACACTTAAGATAACACAATAAAACTCATATGTTAAATGCAACCAAAATCTGGGTAGCAACCTTAGGGTAATGTCTATAAGTCAAATCATGTTAAGAACATCAAATTCTCTTCATATACAGCCCAAAAACGATTTAGAAATCACTAAAACAAAAGAAAAAAGTGCAGTAATTGTTTGGACACAGGCTGTCTAGAATTTTCCAGCAAAGCATACCATCATCTACTTCTTGATTTTCATGAAGGAATCATACTAAATACACAAATATAACCACTTAACTTTATCTTTAAAGTTTAGAGACTCCTTATGAAGGCTAAGAGATCCTTTGGCTGCTACTTCTAGTCAAGAAACGTGTAGATAGAAAATGGGGAAATCTGAAATTTTTTTAAGTCTAAATGAGGACTGAAATGTGCTGCTTATAATGCTCTCTTGAAGGGCCTCATTTGGATGACCTTTCTTGGGATTATTGACCACCAAATAGCATATAATATTGGTCTAAATATTCAGCATCTTAGTCCCCAAAATTGGGCCAAAATGGGTATCAAATTCTAATGGACTTGGGCTGCCAATTTCCAGCCTTCGTCTTAATCCGTTTTTGGCCCCAATTAGTCAAGTGGTTTAGAATATACTTGGGATCTTCTTTCATTCTTCTTGGACTGTAAATAAGGTCCATTTATGATTCTAAAACATGGCTAAAATTACACCCTTAAAATAGATTTTTTTTTCCATAATCAAACTTGGACAAAAATGACGTCGAACCTCTTCTCCGTTTAGCTAGTAATTTCAAGCTAAGCAAGTAGATAAATCACCTATTAGATTATTAATTCATACAAACACCATAATTCTCTTACTTGGTCATATCCTAAATTTAATATAAAATGCATATACACAAGGCCCTCATAAGCGTTAGATGCCCATATCATCCATTAACACGAGAATCAAGAACTTTCAAGAATTGACACTACTTTGACCAAACCATATCAAGATTTATTCATATAGCATTAGAACATGTAAGAATGTGGGTGTTACATCCTCCCCCCTTAGGAATATTCGTCCTCGAATGTTAGTATAGTTAGGTAACTTAACCATGTATAAACCTTTATTTAATCAAACCTTCAACAACAAAAAATAAGTATTCAATTACACGCACCTATTAGTGTTCCAATTCTGCATGTTAGGTGTCCTCCTCAGATTCAAACAAATGAGGGTATTTTGAGTTCATTGTATCCTCGGCCTCCCAGGTTATCTATTCTACTTGCTGATTTCACCAAAGTACCTTCATTGAAGCTATCTTTTTATTCCTTAGCTTCCTAACTTGACGATCCAAAATAGCAACAGGTACCTCTTCATAAGTGAGATCTTCTGTAACCTGCACTTCCTCAATAGGAGTGATACGAGATGGGTCACCTATGCATTTTTGAAGCATTAATACATGGAAAACTGGATGAACCATAGAAAGCTCTAAGGATAACTCTAGCTCATATGCAACCTGGCCAATCTTCTTAATAATCTTATAAGGCCCTATGTGACGTGGGCTTAGTTTTCCATTTTTACCAAACCTCATAACCCCTTTCATTGGATACACCTTTAAAAGTACCCAATCTCCTACTGAAAATTTTATCCCTCTCCTCCTAGCATCCACATAGGATTTGTGACGACTTTGGGCTGTTTCTAGCCGCTGCTGTATTACCTTAACTTTTTCCATGGCTTGGTGTACTAGATCTGGCCCAAGTAAGGTGGTTTTTCCCACTTCAAACCATCCAATTGGCGATCTATACTTCCTTCCATACAAAGCTTCATAAGGTGCCGTCTTGATGCTTGAATGGTAACTATTATTATAAGCAAATTCAATAAGGGGAAAATGGTCCACCCAACTACCTTTAAAGTCTAAAGCACAAGCTCGCAACATATCTTCGAGTGTCTGAATGGTACGTTCTGCTTGACCATCTGTTTGAGGGTGGAATGTTGTGCTCAAATTTACTTGCATTCCTAAACTTCTTTGGGAAGACTTCTAAAACTTTGCAGTGAATTGATCCCCTCGATCTGATATTATAGAGATTGGAACTCCATGTAGCCTGACTATGTCCTTAAGGTACAGTTTGGCATACTCCTCCGCTGTATAATCACTCCTGATAGGTAGGAAATGTGCTGACTTTGTGAGTCTATCAACTATTAACCATATAGAGTCATACTTCTAAAATGAGCGAGGTAAACCGGTAACAAAGTCCATATTGATCATATCCTATTTCCAAGTTGGAAGTTCTATACATTGCATCTAACCTCCTGGCTTTTGGTGTTCTACCTTCACTTGTTGATAATTTGGACATTGAGCCACAAATTTTGCAAGGTCTTTTTTCATGCCTCCCCACCAAAATACTCCTTTCAAGTCATGGTACATCTTAGTCGATCCCAGATGGATGGAATATCGGGAATGGTGGGATTCTTCCATTATCCTCTTTCTTAACCCATTGACATCAGGCACACATAATCTGTTTTGGCAATAAAGTACTCCATTTTGTGTAAGGTTAAAGCCCTTTATCGTATCCTGACTCACCTTTTTCTTAAGTTGTCATAGAACTGGATCCTCGAACTATTTTTCTTTCACCTCTATTACCAACAAAGACAACGCTGCATTATGTATACTTACCCCTTCCTTTGGAGTTTCAAGAATGCAAACTCCTAAACTGGCTAGTTGACATATGTCATGACCCAACCTAGGGACCGTGATTAGTGCCGATTGGGCACCCAGACAAACACTAAATCGAATTTCCAACTATAATAGCTAAGGAATTTATCAAAATTTTGGCAGAGTTTCCTCTATTTTACTGACTAACCACACCAACAAACAGTGACCCCAGCAAACATCAAACATCAATATACATATATATGTGAGCCGACAAGGTCACCGCTGCGGTAGAACCGTCCAACAAACGTATCATATATACGAAGTCATACCAAATACAATATCCCACACCCACATGTATCCACAGACCTCTACACATACGAACTGAATCATAGGATGGGACAGGGCCCCGTCATACCCTCGAATATACATAAATACAAAATGTAGAAGGTAAGTGTACATGTGTATTTCAAAAATTTGCTCATGAGACAAAGGGAGCACTTCAACGGTAGACATAGGTCCTAAGAAGGTGGCTCTCTAGCCTGTGCATTGGTACCTGCGGGCATGAAATGCAGCCCCCCAAAAGAAGGGGGTCAGTAAAAAATACGTACCGAATACGTAAAGCGGAAAGTACGAAATATAAATGAGAGTAATAATCTCAATTAAACTATATAAGTCAAACCTGTATGCAAACATCAAAATAATTCTTCATTTAAAATATCAAAATAATGCTTACCGGACGGGAACGATGGCGACCTTCGAACTCGCGCCATACCACAGTATTACACCAAAAGTTTCAAATCCCCGAAATCTCTAACACAAGTCCCAACTAGAGTATAGGTGAGCTGAGGCGATGGTGCCACACACTCATGACATAGGATAGGTGAGCGTAGTATACGTGAGCCAAGGCGACTGTGCCAAGCACTCACGTATCATAATGTGTAAAGCTCATCATGCCGTTATATAAGTGAGCCAAAGCGAAGGGGCCAAGCACTCATGTGAGATGGGCCAAAGGGACCCAGCACCCACATGTCATGATGCCAACATATCCAAGCCCAACTCCTTATTTCTCCAAAGTAAGCAAAGCCGGCCCATGGGCAAACTGACTCGCCGTATCCAACCTACTTCAGAATATTTATATACATATAGTTATCCATAAGCATGATAATAACTGGACTGGGAACCAGGGAACGAGACCATAATGGGACGAATAGAGTCATGAGAATCACATGCATAAAAGCTAGTTCCATAATCTTAGTAATATGCAAAATATTCATATTTTTTTTGAAATCACGAAATCATTCTTATGAATTTTGTCAAGGTTGCTCAACTTTACACAAAAAGGTGATTTCAAGAAACTTACTTAATGCCCATCATTCACATTAGTAGAATAGGCTCCAAAACAATCTTTTAAAGTGATTTAGAATTTCTATGGAAAGTTACACGCATTAATAATTTCAAAACCATTTGAACCTACAATTTTTTCCAAACTATCTAACTTCTGGTAAAATGAACACCATTCATGGATTCTAAAGTGTCAAAAGTTAAGGATGAAGTAAATTCAGCATAATAGTCGCAAGGAATAAACATAGATCCCATTTAGGCTTTTCGTCGAACGTTACGGGCATTTGTGCCCTCCAATAAAATACATTCTTTCCAACATATTAAACCATTTCACACTTTTACAACTTGCGGGCTCTACATACCCAAGAGTCAAAATATAAATTCATTTTTTTTAAAAGTACCAAGGAGCGAACATAGGATATATTTGGACCCAAATTGTGAAGGAAAAGAGAATTTTTCAAAAGTATGACGTTGACTAAGATTAACTAATTCATGCCAAGAGATGGGAGTCTTTAAATACCTCAACTTCTTCCTCCAATTAATTTAAAATGCGAAACCAATCCAATTTATGCTTCCGGATGTCCAACGTCTACACAAAATACAATAACGCCAACGATCAATAACCATATCGAGTCTTAAATCCTAACTTTTTGTTCCAAATTTTATAAAAATTTTGGTAGCATCTCCCCTTAAAATACGCCGCCCTGAGAATTCAACTCAGCTCAAATAATCAACAACAACAACAACCTATAACATCAATAAACCCTCTCCAATGCCATCACAACATCAAAAACACCACAAGACGCTATTATGGCACAACTTTTATAAAACAGGGCAACATACATATAGGTACACATCTACCATATTCATGCCTTCCTATATACTCCGAGAACTATAATATATCACTCCAATTCCCAACACAAACCCCCAACGTTAAGACATAACATTACATATTCCATGGGTCTCGAATTCGAGCGAACCCTCATGTATACATTCACATAGTTTCCCAACACTTCTTTCACCCCACAAGGACGTTTTTCATGACAAATAAATATAAACACATGACTATAAATCAATATATCCTCATATGCAAGCTTGTACTCATTCAACCCCAAATTCCAAATTCACAATTCAAGATAACAATCAACCCTCTTTTCATGTTTTACCTTCCATTTTGACACACCCTTAACATACCCACAA
>JAOTQJ010037308.1:0-15477 GCA_025642045.1 Solanum sejunctum
TGTAGAATTTCAGACTAGGTTATAAAGGAATTTGGCTTAGTAAGCGTTCACGTGCCCCTATCGGGCATGGGTCACGACCCCCGGGGTAGGGTGTGACAATTGATGGCACCGATGTCGGACTGTACTTTTTTGTGTGCATGTAAAAGCATTCTTTGTTTATTGTATAACTTAATCAATTCTTAATATCAAGTCGATCAAACCTACTGTGTACATGTGAATTGTTTTCACTCCTATTTTTATATCCCTTTTTGAATGCAGATTTTAGTTAGGGTTATCTTCGTGGCAGTTGATTATTCTAGTAGAGATTCCATATCAAAGTTGGTAATGAGATTTGGCGCATTCAGATCACTACCAGTTCTATCTTTATTTATAGTCTTTACTTTTAATCAAATACTGAGTTGTATGTATTAGTTCAGAGATTGTAGTAGATGCTTTTTATACTTATGCCATCAGGTTTTGGATTATTTCATTGTGTGTAATTTCTTTCTTTCAGTTTGTGGCCTCACTTTCCTTTGAGATTCTTGTTTGAGTTTTCCTTTTCTGGTTTACACATCTGGTGGGGGGTTTGAGATGTATTCCATCATGGCTTCAATTTTTAGTTCATGACAAAAGAATGTGTCTAGTTAGGCATTTTATCTAATTTCAGGACAATTCATTTAGTATGTGCATATATATATTAGTCCAAATATGTGTATTGAACGTGTATATTATTTTAATAAAAAAATTGTATACAGAAAAAATACATATCCAATCTCAATATTGATTAATCCATAGGCTTTTTCTTTGAGTGATCACAAGAATATAATAATTAATTCAAGTACGGACATACATAGTCCATCACTGCAAACTTAAGTTCACAGTAAAATATTCCTGCAATAGATAAATGGAATTCACTAAAAAAAAAAATCAAATTACATGAAAAAATAAATAAATACAATATATTGATGAATAGAAAGATAGATAAATATTAATTCACGTGCGTTAAGACTAGATTGAAATCCACTAAATAGTTGCTACTCTTAATTTTTGATAAATTACCATAATCTTGGCATCTCTTGATTTTGATAAACTAGATAACTTGCCAATTTTTTTTGGTTCATATGAGAACTTCAATAATCTATCTATTTATACTATATTAAAAATATAAAGGTCCTTAGAAATATTGTTTGAACTTTTTGTCCTTCATTAAAATACTTTGCTTCGAACAAAATCGTCTTTCTATTATTTTTCTTAATTTATTATTTTATCTTTTATTTATTTAGTTTTAAAATTCATTTTTGAATTAGAATTTCTTACTATTTAGAATTCACTCTTGATTTAGGACTATTCTATCATGACCCAAATTAGGATCATGACCGGTGCTTAGGGACAGGATACCAAAGCAAGCGTTGCGAGAATTCTACAGAAAATTGGATAGAATTTCCCCTGTTTTTAGGCCTATCCAAAATTTTAACCTGTCACAGAAAATCAACAACACAACTTCAAAGTATTTAAATCAAGATATCAAATACAATTTCAGTCTATTCTCCAAGCAATAATACTAATTCATCACAAACAATAGGGAGACACTCAAAATCCATCACACATCTAAGATGACAAAAACGTTTTCATGGCTCTAACAAAATAAATGACTACGGAGCGACTATAAGAAATCAAAAAAAAAGGTACATAACAATGAATAACTCGTTTTCCACACGAACAAGTGTGGGGCTCACCATGGAATCAACTTGCTACCTATAGTTAACTAAATTCTAGCCAAAATCACTTGTGCTCTCTGAAAAAAAAAACAGCGGGGATTGAGACGCTAGCTAAGTGAGTAATAATAATAACCACAAGCATTTTAATAAGGGATAAGTCAGAAAATATGCTAGTATAATCATCAAAATTATGTAATTTTTTTTCATAAATCAATAGTCAAAATCCATCTTGTTGTCTCATATAGGCAATTCAGCTTAGCTATTTAGAAATAAACTCGGTAAAACACTTTCATGTAAAATCATATCATATATTCAGGAGGTTTTCAAGAATGAATCATGTAATTGGCAATTAAAATGTCTACTAAAATGAATAGACGATAACTGTAACTTTCATATTGGTAAATCCCTCCTCGATGGATATCAATAATGGTTTGCTAGTTCTACGTTCCCTCTAGCGGGGACTCTATCATAATCGGTAATACAAGATGCACCAGGGCTAATGAACCCCCCGTTAGCTACAGGATTCATCAAGGTATACTCCCATTAAAACTTTTCTTTATAAACCATATAAACTTTTCCAATGCAGTACAGGGTATGTAAATCTTGTAATCATATCATGTCAAAACTTAAAGAAAAACACATGTAAAAGTACTTATATCTCAAGTAAATGTCAAATCCTTTAACTAATAGTAATTGTCTCATCTATCAATATACTTGTCTTATAAAATACAAATAACTATTTTGGTGTCAAATCAAGTAAAAGGACTTGTCCCATATCCAAATTCAAATCATTCGGTAACAATGCACTTCATAAATCATGTAAAAATTATGCAACTTATAAAACACAAATTTGGGGTAAGATTACTACCCATAGTACTCATGTAGAAGTACCAAACTTGTCACCTCAAGCAATTTGTAAGTTTTCCTTTGGTCAATTTATATTCATATCATAAAATCTCATGTTACTTTCTTTGTTAAAGCTAGGTTTATACTAACTTTAGAAATTCTCAATCCCTTTTAGGATTTTCTATTTTCTATCCATTTGATGATATACAATGTAATACCAAACCATGAGTAATTCAATTGGTGCAATAATCTAATAATTTTTTTGGCTATCTTAACCATTTTGTTCATCCAAAATTCGATAATCTAAAACTATTCTTGCTGTGAAATTTTCCATCCCTTGTCACTAAATTTCAACACCCATATCAAATTACCTAGCCTAAGAACCTTCGTAAGGCTGTAGCAGAAGATAAAACAAGGATTTACTTCTAATTATGAGAATTTCACAATCTCTTATCTCTTGAACTCTTAACTTTTCTTAAACCCTTAACCCTCAATTTATAGCCATGAATATAAATTAACTCTATCAATAAGTTTATGAAGCTAATTCTCCTAAACTTCTCTCCTTAGTCTTAAATTATGGCTTTTAAATTTTTCTCTTCTCTTTTGTTCCCTGTTATTGCGCACAATTTGCAACTCCCTCTTTTTTTTTCTTTCAGCTTGTGGGGTTTCTTGTGCTAATCCCACCCCTTTCTCCTTTTAGTTCTTGTTTGTTAAATTTAGTCTTTTTTTCTTAAAGACAAATATGCCTTTTAAAGACAAGGTTATTACATATTCTATATATATAATTTTCTAGGCTATGAAGAAAAAAGAAAAAATATTATTATTTTTTTTAATGTTTAAGACTTTTGTCAAGGGGTTTTTCCGTTAAGGTCTACTCCTCTTGCCCAATTTTATCTCATTTTATTTATTCGTGTGGCGAAGTATTTTCTGTTCATGGGTGATTAATTGTTTTGTGTGTTAGGATGTGTGCTAATCTTAATTAGTTTGTTAGTTCTGTGATATTACTTAACTCTTTGCTTTGAGTTTGTGAGAAATAATACACTCATTAATTAAATAAATGAATTAGGTGCATATTGAAGGGTTTTGTAAATAAAAGTATGTAATATAACAAATTTAAAAAGAAAAAGAGCAATTAAAATTGCAAAACATTAAACTATCCCTTTATATTTAGGAGTTTTTAAAATTAAATTTTAATTAATTATTTCTTTAACTTTTAACTATTCAATTCTAAATTATTATTTTATGTATTCATAAACTATTAACATATCTCTATATTATAAGTAGTTGAATTGATGTTTTTCATCTTTGTCTGTTCATGATAGATTAAACTATTGCATCAAAGTAATAACATTTATTTAATTTTGTTTATATAAATATTATATTTATTTTAATAGCAAATATTATTTATATATTATTTTACATTGACGTAACATATATGTGCAAAACATGTAAACTAAATTAATAAAAAAATGAATGAAGCGTTATGAATGGTGTATTACTAATATAGAAGGTTTTGTTGCAGATATAATGTGTCTGAAAAAATCATACTTTTTGGAACTAATGGTTAGGGATGCATGTCAAATGTGATTTAATACAATTCACACCAAACTTTAGTCAAACAAACATTACAAAAATGTGTTAGTATAAACTCACATAAATCATATGTCACGCACAATAGATATAAAAGATTGATATAAATTTTATATTTCTAATTTTTATTAATTTTTTTTGTAATACTATACATAAAAAATTTAACTTATTTTCTTTTTACCACTAAAATATTTAATTTAAAATGTTGTCAGATTTACTATTACACATGAAAGTAAAAATAAATTTTTTTATCACACTTTAGAAGAAAATCATATTTATCGATTCTAATAAATTTTATGATCGTAGTGACAATAAATAAATCACAACGTTAAATTGTATATTGATTTCTTTTAATATCAAATTGGTAATTAATTCAAATTAAATTTGCATTTAATTTGAGACACACCTAATTAATTATTTTCCCTGATAACTAAGTTTACTATCAAAGTGAATGTTTACAACACAACCAACATGATTAATGTATATAAATATTTTATGAGTGTAGAAACTTTATTAATGATTAATTTGTGAATTAGTTATTAAAACCTAATTAACGAATATAAATACTTTGAAATTTGACTAGTGATTAATTTATGATTAGACTAAAAATTAATAATCATACTATTTGTAACACCCCATAAAATTACCAAAACGCTCCTAAAATACATCGTATGCACAATGCGTCTTCCAAAGCTCTGATGTGAAATTCAAAACTAAATTTGCGATCATTACGGAAAATCAAGTCAGAAATGATCTCGACCCGATTTAAGAGCAACCGGGTCGAATTATGAAATTGCACAATTTGTGCAAAAACAATAGCAAATCTGCATCCCCTCGGCGACGCGCCAGGGACGCAGACTTGTACTTGTGATTTTTGTTATTTTTTTTATAGGAGCTATTTTCTGAAATATTTTCCAAAATACACTGGTGCGCGCCCCCTCCGCGACACGCACTGTGTACCAAAAATTATATTTTTTCTTTTAATTTTGGAAAGGATAATTTTATCCTTCCTAACATATTTTAATATCCCAAACCGATTTTTAAAGGATATTTAGTACATAAAGGGTTCAAACCCATAAATTTTTCTAAGTATTTTACGTAAGTCTGAGAGAAGAAGAGGAGAGAAGAAGAGGGTTTTTCAAGAGACCTTTCAATTTTTTTGATGAATCTCCATTCCCAGGTATATCAAGGCTACCCAAAAGCATGAGATTGTCCTTCCATGTGCCAATATAGAGTTAGAATGAAAAATAAATGTCTAGAAGTCTTGAATTAGGATTTCTTTAAAGTTCTTGAATATTTGCATTAAACTCTTGGATATTGTTTTGAGTTCTTCAATATGTCATCTAAATTATATTTTCATGTCCTAAATTGATGATCATCATACTTAAAGTTTACTGTATACTTACATATTTATGTGATTGTGATTAAACTCTTATAAATTCTCTATATAAAGACTTGAATAATGAACTTAGGGGGAAATTTAGAGTCTTAATTGCCTGCATGTAATGTATGACTGAGTTTGAGTCCTAAGGTGAGTGTGTTGATGATTGTGATAGCTGAAATTAATATTGATAGGGTTGAATGAATATATTTCCCTTGAATTTGGAAAGATAGTCTTGCCCGTAAAGGTTGAGTGATGAGAGTTCTTAATTGATTGATAGACGTATGAGCATATTGAGTCCTTGGAGGAGTATTAGCACCAAAATGGGTAAGAGTGAGTCCCACTCGTACTCATTAACTATGTGACCAGCGTAGGAGAAGATTGAACCGTGAAAATGGATGTTTCCTTTGTCGCAACAGAGGACTTGAAAGACTTTTGGATCTACTGACATGACTCGTCCCTTACCCCGGAAAGGTACTGAATAGATGTGGCAACAATATCTCTTTGTTGTATCACTAATGGCTCATAAGTAGTGTGTCACATCCCGAGCCTAGGGCCTAGACGCGACCAGCGAATAGGGAACCCAAAGGGACTCCAAACAAGCCCATAGCATATCGTTACACATCTTTGATGGTGGAAGCAACATAACACGTCATAAGAAATATGAACAGGGGAAAATGGGTCTAAGGGAGAAAGAGAGAGTGTAGTACTTAAACAACATAGAGAAGTCAAAGCTCATACATAAATACACGACATGTCCAACAAACACCTATAAATACATAGATAGATCTAGGGCCAAGACAAAGTAATCGGGCTCACCCTCATAGTCAAATAGAACATAAGATAGTGTCTCAATACATAAATTAAAGGAAAACATAAACTAAAGTCCCCAGAACGGAGGACACACCAACAAGCTTGGAATAGCACCTTCTATCCACGTGGAGGAGGAGGATCAAATTGGACACCAGTTCCTACATGGTGATATCATGTAGGCTAGAGTATGCATTAGTACGTTTGAATATACTAAGTATGTGGGATATGATGCAACAAGAGACAAACTTCATAATCATCATGCATAATAATAGGCAATAGGCATTTTATAGCAATATGTTATGTATGATCAATGCGTACGTAAAACATGCTTAGGTAATCCACGCTCATATAGAATATCATATGTGAAGATGAGACTAAGCTAGCTTTCTAAGATATGAACCCCTTGGTAGTTTGATGATGTTGGCACCCCATCACCTAGGTAGAGATGAGTATTAACCCTTATTCTAGGTTGGTAAGTTTTCCACCCCATCACTTAGGTGGAGATGAATATTAATCCTCATTCTAGTTTGGTGATGTTGCCACCCCATCACCTAGGTAGAGATGAGTATTAATCCTCATTATAGGTTGGTGATGTTGCCACCCCATCTCCTAGGTGGAAATAAGTATTAACCCTCATTCTAGGTTACCCGGGCTCTTGTCCCATCGAATCGGGCATGGTCTATGCAACACTTTATAGAGGATTCATCATAACTTCTAATCCAATACCTCATGTAGGAATAATCATGTACATAAGCTTATTTCATCGTTATAACATCATTCATATCATATCTCATACCTTGGACCTTCAATTCATAAAGAAAACATAACTAGACATTTTATCAAGCACCTTGGGGGGTGTAATGGGGGTAATAGAGCACACAATTAGGAGATGAAATCATGCAGGAAAATCAATAGTAAAACCTTTAATAAACACCTTGCAATGCCCCCAAGACATTCATATCAAAATAACTCATCAAATACAACATTAGATCCAAGATTTGAAGCTCAAAACATTCTAAAACAACCATACTTTTATGAACTAAAATCACTATGCAATAAATTTTTCAGTATACAAGACCCACATGTAAATTCAACTCTAAATCATGCAGTATTAAGTAAAAGAGGATTTAGGCACTATGGGTGGAAGGACCCAATGGTTCAAAACCATATACCTTAGCTTTTGTGAAGTTCTTTAAGAAGACTCTAATGGAGATTTGAAGCTTGGGTGAGATCCCTAAAGAAATCTTTGATATTGATCTTGAGTTTGGGACTTGAATTTAGATTAGAAATAAGTCTAAGTATTTGGGAAAATATTGGGAAATGTTTTGGGTGATACGAGGGTGAAAAAAGGCTAAGTATAGGTGAAAATATGTTTGGACAAACTTAGGTCTAACACTTAGAAAAATCTGGGCGAACGAGAAAAATATAGTGGTAAAATAACACATCTCCACATCGCGGAGAGGATGCGGAGGCTCTTTGGAAATCGCAGCAAATGAAATTTCATAATTCGATTCCTTTGCAATAAATTTGAGGTTAGACCCTTGTCACCCTAATTTGGACCCTTTGATCAAGAATACGAAGTTAGATTTTTGAAATTCCAAATGAATTTTTAGATATATGAAAACAAGTTTTATGTTACTTCCAAGGCATGTTTTTGAGCATTTTTTGGGATCGTTTCATAGTGGTTGTCAGTTATAGAAACTCCCAGATAGGTTTTAAGATGATAGAAATTCGATCTGATGTCAATGTTTGATGTTTGATGGATAGTGAGGTGATAGAGTCTTGTCCTTTACTCTGAGGTGAGGCTGAGTGATTGAAGTGTGATTGCATATTGTTTCCTTTTCTTTAGCCCATTTTACATAAGGTACATTCTACGTACAAATGCTACTCTTATGTTGCATTATTTTATGATGCAGATTCGATAGACTGAGGATGTGAGTAGCCTGATCATTGAGGTTTCAGAGCATTATATTCTAGATAGTGGTGAGTCCTCCCCTACATTCGGAGGATGTCTATTTTCTTTTGATTAATAGTCGTTTATTTGATTTTTTTTGTAACCATGTCCTGTCATGGTACCGTCTTAGACATTAGTATAGAGGCTAGTATAGAGGCTTCATAGACGTAGCAGTTGATGTTGACGTCGGGGGTTCTTTCCCTCTTCCTTCTTTATATTAAAACTTTTGCTGGAATTTTATTTACTTTATGACAGATTGAAATTGAAAGTGTTGAGCACACAGATAGAATAGTTTTATTATTATTATCTTATTCTTTTCCACAAATAAATTGACTGGGCAAAGGAAATTGGACTAGGCAGTTCGCTTGGGAGCTAGCAATAGTCTCCGAGTGTCAGTCACATCTAGGGTACCCTACCGGGGTGTGACAAACTTGGTATCAGAGTCAAAAGTTCAAGTGTGCTAGGGAGTCTATAAAGTTGTGTTCAGAAGAGTCTTATTTATGGGTGTGTTGTGCAGCACACTTCACAAGTAGGAGGCTATAGGACATTAGGAAGTGTTTCCCTTCTTCTATGATCTAATATCGTGCTATAAAGTTAACTTATGAAATCTTGCTTTTAACTCATGCATTTTATGCTTACAAAAAATGTCGAGCAATAGAACTGCCGCTTAGAGAGATACCCCAGCTCCCGTTGCTGAGAACACCCAAGTAAAGGCTCTGATTCAGACTGAGTCTAGGTGATGGGGATGCCCTATTAGGGCTACTGAGGTCCCTCAGGTGCACTTTACTCAACCTCAGTTAGCTCCCACTACTGAGGTAGAATTCAGAGGAGCCATCGCTATGCTGACTTAGTTAGTGGCCTCCCAAGAAAATAGTCATGATTATTAGGCTCCTAGTTCTAGCTCACAGGAGCCCTTAACTGTAACCCGACTTAGGGACTTCTTGAAGATAAACCCGCCAATGTATATGTGGTTGAAAGTGGAGGAGGACCCAAAGAACTTTATTGATGAGATGTACAAAGTTTTGAGGGCTATGCATATGACTGAGATTGAGGGAGTTGAGCTTGCGTCCTACCAGTTGAAGGACATGGCTAATGTGTAGTACACTCAGTGGGAAGAGCGTAAAGGTGAGGATGCAGAGCCTACAACATGGGAAGAGTTTGAAGTTGCCTTTCTTGATCACTTCTTTCCTCAAGAGTTGAGGGAGGAGAAGGTGGATGAGTTTGTGAATTTGAAATAAGGAGGGATGACTATGAAGGAGTATAGTTTTAAGTTCACCAAATTATCGAGGTATGCTCCAGAGATGGTGAAGGACATGAGAACATGGTGAAGGACATGACAACGAGGATGAGGAGGTTTGTGTTTAGCCTAGATAGAGATATGCAGAAAGAGTGTAAGGTTGCCTTGCTGATTCCTGGTATGGACATCTCCAAACTCATATGGTATGCCCAGCACACAGAGGAGGACAATAAGAGGGATAGAGAAGAGCATTTAAGCAGAAAGACAAAGTTAGCGGGACATAAGCCTAGCTCATAGAGACAGCATAGAGGTGACAAATAATATATTCAGAATAGATCATCACATCTCGTACCATCTATAGCAAGTGTGCTTATGTAGCCAACCAGGAATGATAAAAAATCTTAGGGTTATTAGAATTTTAGGACCTGGGCTACTCAATCTCAGGCTAGTGTAACCCAAGGTACAAGGGAAATCCACCTTGTAGCAAGTATGGTAAGCTTCATCTGGGTGAGTGTCGTGTTGGCAAAGATGTGGGCTATGCATGTGGTCAAGCTGGTCATTTTAGTTTTGAGTGCCCAAAGAGGAGGCAAGGTAAGGGAAGCAGTAAAGCTCAATCTTCGACAACACCTCCAGCGGGTAAACCAGCAGAGGCGTACTACTACTATAGGTACAGAAGGCGAGACGAACCATTTGTATGCTATGGGTAACTGACAGGAGAAGGAGGCTACACTAGGTGTTGTCATAGTTATGCTTGGTGTCTTTACTTATGATTGTTATGCATTACTTGATCTGGGTGCCACATTGTCTTTTGTAACCCCTTATGTGGCTAATAGGTTTGGGGTTCTTCTGAAGTGTTTACATGAACCCTTTTCTCTTTCTACTCCTACTAGTGAGTATATCCTAGTTGAGAGTTTTACAGGGATTGTGTAGTATCTATTTATGATAGAGACACTTTAGATGATTTGATAAAGTGAGAGATGATTGATTTTTATATAATCATGGGCACGGACTAGTTTCATGCTTGCTATGCTTCTGTTGACTGTAGAACTCGGCTTATTAAGTTCCAATTTCCTAATGAGCCTATCTTAGAGTAGAAAGGGAGTTCAGTGGCCCCTAAGTAGATTTATATCTTATCTTAGAGCTAGAAAGTTGATATCCAACGATTGTATTTACCACCTCATGCAAGTGAAGTCAGATGATGTTGAGTCTCCTACTCTTAAGTCAGTCCCAATAGTGAATGAGTTTCCTGAGGTCTTTCCTTATGATTTTACTGGAGTCCTTCCTGACAGGGAGATTGACTTTGAGATTAATGTTCTTCCCAATACTAAACCTATCTCATTTCCACCTTGTCTAATGGCCCCCACCGAGTTGATAAAATTGAAAGAGTAATTGAAAGACTTATTAGAGAAAGGTTTCATAAGGCCTAGTGTCTCACCTTGGGGTGCTCCTGTCGTATTCGTGTGTAAGAAAGATGGGTCTTTAAGGATGTGCATAGATTACCTGCAGTTGAATAAGGTTACCATAAAGAATAAGTATCCTTTTTCCTGAATAGATGATCTCTTTGACCAACTTCAGGGTGCTACTTGTTTCTCCAAGCTAGACCTCAGATCGGGTTACCATCAGTTAAAAGTGATGGAAAATGATATCCCTAAGACCATCTGTTAGACATGGTATGGCCATTTTGAGTTCTTGGTCATGTCCTTTGGGTTGACAAATGCATCCACAACCTTCATTGATTTGATGAATAGGGTATTCAGATTGTATCTTGATATATTTGTGATCATGTTTATTGATGACATACTAGTGTATTCGAGGAATGAAGAGGAGCAGGATAATCACCTTAGAGCGGTTCTGCAAACACTCAAGAATCATGAGTTATATGTAAAATTCTCCAAGTGTGAGTTTTGCCTCAAGTCAATGGCTTTCTTAGGCCATGTTATTTCTGGAGATGGCATTCAGGTGGATACACAGAAGATTGAGGTGGTTAAGAACTGGCCAAGACCTACTTCTCCAATAGAAATAAGAAGTTTCTTGGGTTTGGTCGGGTACTACCATAGTTTTTTGGAGGGTTTCTCTTCTCTACCAGCCTTTTTAACAAAGCTGACCCACAAGAAGACCAAGTTTCAGAGGTCCAAGGCATGTGAGAAGAGCTTTCAGTACTTGAATACTAGATTGACTATAACACCAGTGTTGACCTTGCCATATGGGACGGGTGACTTTGTGACATAATGTGATGCATCCAAAGTAGGATTGGGTTGTGTGCTTATGTATAGAGGGAAGGTGATAGTGTACGCTTCCAGATAACTTAAGGTCCATGAGAAGAATTATCTGGCCTATGATCTAGAGTTGGCAGTTGTGTATCGTACTTAAGATCTGGTATCACTATGTGTATAGAGTACATGTAGATGTGTTCACTAACCATAAAAGTTTGTAGTATGTGTTCAGTCAGAAAAAGCTCAACCTACGGCAGAGGAGGTGGCTGGAGTTGCTCAAGGATTATGATATAAGCATCCTCTACCACCCAGCTAAGGCTAACATTGTTGCTGATGCTCTTAGCAGGATATCCATCGATAGCACTGCCCATGTGAAGGACGGGAAAAGAGAATTAGCCAACAAAGTACATAGATTGGCTCTATTAGGGTGCAACTTAAGGAGAACAACAAACGTTGGGTCAATGGTTAGAATGATTCTGCTTTATGCTTGGTGTCAGAGGTAAAAGAAAAACAAGACAAAGACCCTGTCTTACTCCATTGAAAGAAGCAGTTCACAAGCAGAAGGTGATAGTTTTCTCCAAAGAGGGGAGATGGGGTATTGAGATATCAAAGGAGATTGTGTGTACCCGACGTTGATGGTGTTCGAGACAGAATCATGGTCGAGGATCATAGCAGGAGGTATTCTATCCATCCTGGCTCCGCCAAGATGTACCATGACTTGAGGAAAGTCAATTGGTGGAACGGGGTGAAGAAAGATATTGTTGAATTTGTTTCCAAGTGTCCCAATTGTCAATAAGTTAAGGTTGGACATCAGAAACCATGTGGATTAGCGTAGAATTTTTAAACTTTGAAATGGAAGTAGGAGACGATCAACATGGACTTTATCACAGTCTTACCCTGATCTCGAAAGCAGTATGATTTAATATGGATAATTATTGACAGGATGATGAAATCAACCAACTTCTTGGCAGTCAAGACAACTTACACTACTGGAAAGTATGCCCGACTGTATATTCGCGAGACTGTCAGGTTGTATGGTGTTCCCTTGTCCATCATCATGGACAGAGGATCTTAATTTGCCTCTCAATTTTAGAGATCTTTCTAGAAAAAATTAGGTACGAAGGTAAATATGATCACCAATTTTCACCCACAGATAGATAAGCAGGCAGAGCGTACTATTCAGACCTTGGAGGATATGTTGAGGCATGTGTTATCGACTTCAAGTGAAATTGGGATGATCATTTATCATTTATTGAGTTCGCATACAATAATAACTATCATGCTAGCATTTAGATAGACCCATATAAGGCATTATACGGGAACTATAGATCACCGATAGGCTAGTTCGAGGTGGGTAAAGCTGAGTTGATTAGGACTAACCTCGTACACCAGTGTGTGGAGAAAGTGAAAGTCATCAGGGAAAGGTTGAAGACAGTCCAGAGTTGCCAGAAGTCATATAAGAATGTGAGAAAAAGAGACTTGGAGTTTGAGGTAGATGATAGGGTGTACTTGAAAGTATCACCCATGAAGGGTGTCATCAGTTTGGTAAGAAAGGGAAGCTGAGTCCCCGTTACATCAAACCATGTCAGATCATTAGGAGGATTAGGAAGGTTGCTTATGAACTAGATTTGCCTTCCGAGCTAGAGGAAGTTTACCTAGTGTTTCATGTATCTATGCTGAAGAAGTGTTTGGGGGATCCAGCCTTAGAAATTCTGGTGGAAAGTAGGGGATGAAGGACAACTTATCATACAAAGAAGTTCTAGTCCAGATCCTTGACCGATAGGTTTGTAAGCTGACGAATAAAGAGATAGCCTCCATTAAAGTCTTATGAAGGAACTAGTTTGTTGAGAAAGCTACATAGGAAGCTTAGCAAGCGATGAAACTCAAGTACCCATATCTATTTGTGCCAAGTGATGATGATAATGAAGGTAAGACTTCCTGCCCTTAATACTCTTGAATGTTCCTTTTCATTATGTTGATACCTTGTTTCATTCTATTCCCGAGTTTAAGATAGAGATAGATAGATGATGGATAGTGAGAGTTCGAGTGTTCCCGAGTGAGGAATGAGATGAGTTTTGGGTTATTCATGTCCCCATCCAACCTTTACTTATCATTCAAAGACTAATGATTCCAAGGGGAAGATGATTTAACACCACATAAAATTATCAAAACGCCTCTAAAATACATCATGCGCACAATGCGTCTTCCAAAGCTTCGATGTAAAATCTGAGACCAAAATTACGATCGGCGCAAAAAATTGAGGAAAAAATGGCCTCGACCCTATTTAAAAGCAACTAGGTCGAATTATAAAATTGCACAATTTGTGCAAAATAGTAGCAAACTCGTGTCCCCCCTTCCCCCCGCGATATGTCAAGGACGTAGACTTGCACTTGTTATTTTTGTTGGTTTTTCGACAGGAACTATTTTTTGAAAATTTTTCCAAAGTACACTGATGTGTGCCCCCTCCACAACGCGCACCTGTGTACTAAAATTTTTTTTTTTTGAGAAGGATAATTTTATCCTTCCTAACATATTTTAATATCCCAAACCAATTTTTAAAAGGTATTTTGTACATAAAGGGTTCAAACCCATAAAAGTTTCTAAGTATTTAACGTAAGTCTGAGAGAAGAAGAGGAGAGAACTCAAGGGATTTTCAAAAGACCATTCAATTTCTTTGAAGAATCTCCATTCTCAGGTATGTAAACACTACACAAAAGCATGAAATTATCCTTCCATATGCCAATGTAGAGTTAAAATAAAAAATAAATGTCTAGGAGTCTTGAATTATGATTTCTTTAAAGTTCTTGAATATTTGGATTAAACTCTTGGATGTTGTCTTGAGTTCTTGAATATGTTCTTTAACCTATATTTTCATATCCTAAATTGATGATTGTCATGCTTAAAAAAAGTAGAGAAGATTTTTGAATCTTATAGTCTTAAATTATATGTATACACATATACATCAAAATGTCTTCTAATCTTGTGGTCTTAAATATATCATGTGGAAAGTTAAATTTAAAAATAGATAGAAAAGAAAGAAACATTCTATAATGTTTCAAAACCAACTTAAAAAAGAGTAATACAAATAAATTGAAAGATATAATATAATATTTTTTAAAAAGATTACTCCCTCCATGCCAGTTTATGTGGTACCTTTCGAATTTGGAGATTCAGATAAGTCTATCTTTGGCAGTATATTTTTCATGCATTTTTTAAATATTTTAGATTATTAGTCATTATGACTTATAATTCTTTCTACATAGTTTACAAATATATAGATTGTATGCCAACATGTCACACTCCGAATCTATACCTTGGACGTGGTTGGCACTCGAAAACCATTTCTGGTCACTAAGTGTTTCACTTGGCTTGACTACTTTACTCAGCGAAAGACTTAAACCATAACAGGAGGATAGAAATAAACACTACTAACGAATTCATGTCTGAGATTAAAATGAAGCAAGTCAACTGAGGAATCGAGAATCTGAAAGAGATACTAAAGCACTATCTATCAGTCTATGGAGCCTCTACTAAGGATGACTAGAGAATGGGTATCGTGACAGGCCATGACTAACCCATACTAAACTAAATAAACTAAAACTAAAGGAAATTACATATACGATCCTGTGGCTACAAAGAAATCTCACCATTGGTTATGTAGAAATGTTGAATCACCCGAGATATGTCTACTAGGGAACTCTGTCACCTGCGTCTGCATTGTAAAATGATACAATCCCAAAGGACGT